>CM035407.1:75526387-75753887 GCA_020310875.1 Ceratopteris richardii | reverse complement strand
GCTAGAAAAAATCCTTCAATTTTCATTGAAAAGTGCAACGAGCGCAAAGTGACATTGGTTCCATGAAGATCAACTGTCTAGAGAGCGGGCACTGTTGGAGATAGACAAAGGAAGCACGATAATACATTGCATTTCGAGAGGAAGAGAGAGAAAGACACACACAAACCTAGGCAGTGCATATAGAGAGGAAGGGTGCAAATAGAGAGAGAGAGAGAGAGAGAGAGAGAGAGAGAGAGAGAGAGAGAGAGAGAGAGAGAGAGAGAGAGAGAGAGAGAGAGAGTTTGCAAAGGGAGAGACAAAGTATGAAGAGAGAGTGTAGAAAGAGCAACAAAAGTGTAGCATATTATCATCAAGGAGGTGTTGGACATTAACAATAGATGTGTCTATGACATCAACATTATTGGAAGCTTGAGTGCAAGTAGTGCATAAGATTAGGTTACTCAAGAAGGTGAAGGAATGGTGAAGAGGTTGACCACACATTTATTTTTGGTATTTTGTTCTACTTTTGTGTACTTCTTTGTCCTAAAAAGGTTTATGGATAGAGAATTATTTTTTCATTCTTGAAATAGCTATTGTAATCTTTTATGCTAATCAAGGCATAGAGGTTTACCATGCAACTTTTCTTTCTCATTCTTCTCTACTTTCCCCTTGAACATGTTCGATCTACAGAAGGATTCATACAAGATTCATATGTTTATTTATTACACTTAATGCAATTGAAGCGCATGTAAATACCAACATGATTCATAGTCAAGTCTCAAGGATGAAAGGCATTTGTGTGACCCATTACAATCACAGGTTTCATGAATTCTTAGTTCATAAATTACCCTAGCCTTTGGAATTATCAGCCCAACCTTTAGAATCATCCTAATACATTTGCTTCTTCTATTCTAGTCAACCTAATACCTATGCTGCGAACTTATTTATGAACTTTGCATATCAATATTAATTTTCAGTTAATGAGGCAAGTATTAAGTCATTTGAAAAATAGAGGAAGCCAATTTATTTGGAAGTTTTTGAAGGATGGAAGAACAATTTTAAAGGATGGGTGGAAAGAAACTGTCCATTAAATGTAGGTTCTTGTTCTTACCTTAGCTATTATCACTTTAAAGTGATATAGCTAAAGTGAGAACAAGAGCCATTCAATGAATGAAAGCTTTTGTTCACACCTTCGGCTCACTAAGGGCGAGTAAAAATTTTCATTCATTGAATGGTTCTTGTTCTCAACTTAGCTATTATCACTTTAAAGTGATAAGGTAAGATTAACAAAAACCTACATTGAATGGAAACTTTATATCCACCCATCCTTCAAACATATTTGTCCATCTTTTTGAATCTTTCAGATAAGTTTTCCTCTCCTATTTTCCAAGTGACCTAACACATCCATAACTACTTGATACTTAATATTTGTAAAAAAATATGTAAGTCTTAGTTAGGAAGGTAGGTAATTAATGGACAATGAAATGGGAGACATCCAAAGGATTCAATAGTCTAGATATCTATGTGAGAGTCTGCATACCACACTAAACAAAAAGAAAATTAGGAATGAAATAAAATATACACATACACATACACACATACACATCCATATATACATACATATACATACATACATACATATGCATACATACACACATAAACATACATACAAATATATATACACATATGCATACATATACATACATACATATAAACACATACACAACATATACACACATACATACACATACACATACACATACACATACACATACACATACACATAGACATACACATACACATACACATATACATACACATACACATAAGCATACACATATGCACACACACACACACACACACACACACACACACACACATATATATATATATATATATATATATATATATATATATATATATATATATATATATATATATATATATATATATATATATATATATATATACATATATACATATACATACATACATATATATGTATATTTATTTATTTGTTTTTATTAATATGACTTTTTTCATAAACTTACAAGTTATTATCTGAAAAGTTTTTACCAACTCCAAATATTCCTTCTACCTCACATGATGAAATGAAGAAGATGATCAACAATCTTGGTATAAATTATTAGTGTATACATGCATGTCCTAATGATTGTATTTTATAAAGAGGTTAATATGTAGACTTTTTGACATTTCCAAAATGTCAATCTCCTCGATATAAGGACGAACAAGGTAAAATCCCAGAAAAACTATTTAGACACTCTCCATGGGCTCCATGGATTAGACATATGTTTCAAATCCCCAAATTATCAAAGCTTTTTATATGGTGACATGCTCATAAAAGTACTCATGGAATAATCAGAATTCCAACAAATAGTGCAACGTTTTAGCATATTGGTTTTACATGGCCTGATTTTGCATAGGAACCCAAGAATCTAAAGTTAGGAGTTGCATTAGATGGGGTTAATCCATTTTCCATGAAATCTAGTAAATGGTCAACATGACTAGTGGTAGTAATAAACTTCAATCTTTCACCATATCTTAGCATTAAAAAGGAACATTTAATGCTTTCACTTTTAATCCCAAGAAAAAGACAAGCTAAAGACATGAATATATATCTTGTTCCTCTCATTCACGATCTCCAAGAGTTATGGAGAAGCATTAATGTCATTGATGTAGTAAAAAGCATCAATAAAAGATATATTATGGTTCATGGTATTGCGGCTTGGATTATTCACGATTCTAGAGGATATGGTGTTTGTTTAGGTATTGATGTACTTTTCTTATTTGATATGCATACAAATATATGTGAGTTAATCCAATTACACTTTTAGCATTCTCATGATGCAAGAATATCTACTAAGGGTTATAAAGTTTGTCCATATTGTGGTGATTGGTTGAGATAAATTTGTAATAAGAACCTCAACAAAAATATTTATGTTAGACATCGAGAACTCTTGTGTGATGATCATCCATTAAGATGTAAAAGAGAAGCGATACATTTTAATGGAAAGCTTGAGATAGATCACTCTCTTAAACCAATGATGCTTGTGGATTGGTATTGAAAATGGATAGATGGGCCTCTTATAGATCTAACATCAAAAATCATGACTGATGATGAAGATGATGAGAATGTGAAGAGAGGTAAAGAAAAATTCACACTTGTAGAGAATATCGATATTGTATTCTTTGGAGTATTGGAGAGAGTTAAAGGTCTCTTATCATCTTGATTGTGTGCATATATTCAAGAATATTGGTTATTCATTATGGCAGAATCTTCTTGGATTAAAGACACCATAGCATTAAGGAATGATTTAAAGGACCAAAACTCAAAACCAAAGTTAGGGCCAATTTTTGATAGACATCAATAGGAAACGACTTACACATCTGCTCCTTGGGTACTTACGATGAAAGAGATTGTAGCGTTTTCTCAATCACAATCTATCCCCAATCACAATATTTCGATCACTCAAAAATAACAGAGGAGAGAACACATGGATTGCACAAGGTAAGAGAAAATCTGATGCAGAAGAGTAGAAACAAATATGGCGTAGAGAAGGAAGAATTCTGATATTATAGATGTGAATCAATGGTTACAATAGCTTCTTCACGAAGCCTCTACCTCCCGACCACCCCCGAGCTATCACAATCCCATTCACACTCACACTCTCAATCACACTCTTACTCTCACTCTCACTCTCACCCTCAATCACAAGTTAATTCTCAGAGTTTTGTGTGTCCCTTGTGTTGATGCGCAGATCTCCCTATATCAGAGTTTGATCGCTGCCCTCCCAAAGAAGTGTGCGATCCACTAAATTTAGAAAAAGTCAAGTTTCTCCAAAACTTTCACAAAAAGCCATGTTATTATAGTGTGCTTTCTTTCTTTAGTGTACCTGTCAAAAATAGAAGAAAAACACCAAAAAAGACATATCCAAAAATATTCTCGTAAGTCTTTTTGGTCCGATGCCCTTGCACCCCACAACAAAAACATAGACCAAGTCTTTTTTCCCTCTCAATAAAAGAAGGGTCTTGTTGCCACTTGATTGGTTGATGCCTCCTTTGATTTTCCACCTGAGCAGGATTCTTGACTTGGTTATTTGAAGATGGTGTCTTCTTTGAATTGTTCATGTTCATTGCAATAGATATTTGTGGCCTATGTCCCGTTGCAATGAATCTGCTTCTATTTGCCTTCTACAAATTGAGCTTCTCCATTTTCTCAAAGTTCTCGGCCATCGCAACGGCATCAAGAAAATCAATCCATCCAGATCGCTTGACTTGATAGCAAAGTTCCTCATGAAGCCCTTCAATAAATTTACTCTTTAGAGCGTTACCACTAACCTCTAATGCATATTTATGAAGACGTAGGAACTTCTCTTTGTACTCATCAATAGAGAAGCTATGCTTATCACTTTCGTGTTGTTGGAAATTGTAGAACACCATCTTCTTCTCCATATGGTAGTGTGGAGAATAGTAGCGTCTTTCAACTTGTTCTCTAAATTCCTTCCATAGAAATGGATTAGAACGTATTTGAGTTTGGATATAGGAATTCCACCATAGCTTTGCGACCCCACGCAGGTGTAGGATCCCAATTTTGCCTTGGACTCCTTACTAAATTGTCGAAGATCAAAGAAATCCTCCACTTCTTCAATCCATGCCTCAAGATCTTTGCCACTCTTCTTCTCACCATCAAAATCATTCAACTTTGCCTTGTTGAAGACTTGGTTAAGGGCAAACTCACCTTGTTCCATATCTTCATAATTGCGTTTTCTTTTTTCGGCAAGGTACACTAACTGTTATGGCACCTTCATCTACTTCATCGTTCAGCTCCACAAACAAATTTGTTGGTCCTTCTGGTTGCTTTCCGCCTCCTTCTTTGTGCAATTCTCCAAGAAGCTTCTGAATAAGCTCCTCTTGTTCACGAATCTTTTGTGTTAAACCTTCCATGATTATGCTCTGATACTACTTGTAGCATTTCCTCAAAGCACAATCTATCCCCAATCACAATCTTTTGATCACTCAAAAATAACAGAGGAGACAAGAACGTGAAGATTGCACAAGGTAAGAGAAAATCTGATGCAAAAGAGTAGAAACAAATATGATGCAGAGAAGGAAGAATTCTGATATTATAGATGTGAATTAGTGGTTACAATAGCTTCTTCACGAAGCCTCTACCTTCTGACCACCCCCAAGCCATCACAATCATATTCACACTCGCACTCTCAATCACACTCTCACTCTCAGTCTCACTCTCACTCTCAATCACAAGGTAATTCTCAGACTTCTCTGTAACCCTTGTGTTGATGCGCAGGTCTCCCTATATCAAAGTTTGATTGCTGCCCTCCCAAAGAAGTGTGCAATCCACCAAATTTAGGAAAAGTCAAGTTTCTCTAAAAGTTTTGCAAAAATCCATGCCATCGTAGGATGCTTTCTTTCTTTCGCATACCTGTCAAAAATAGGAGAAAAATACCAAAAAGGCATATCCAAAAATATCCTCATATGTCTTTTTGGTTCGATGCCCTTGCGCTCGGCAATGAAAACACAGACCAAGTCTTTTTGTCCTCTCAATAAAATAAGGGTCTTTTTGCCACTCGATTGGTTGATGCCTCCTTTGATTTTCCACCTCAACAGGATTCTTGCCTTGGTTATTTGAAGATGGAGTCTTCTTTGAATTGTTCATGTTCATTGCAACATGTCTTTGTGGGCTATGTCCCACTGCAATGAATCTGCTTCTATTTGCCTTCTGCAAATTGAACTTCTCCATCTTCTCAAAGTGCTGGACCATCGCAACAACATCAAGAAAATCAATGCATCCAGATCCCTTGAATTGATAGCAAAGTTCCTCACGAAGCCCTTCAATAAATTTACTCTTTAGAGTGTTACCACTAACCTCTAATGCATTTTTTTGAAGACGTAGGAACTTCTCTTTGTACTCATCAACAGATAAGCTATGCTTATCAGTTTTGTGTTGTTAGAAATTGTAGAACTCCATCTTCTTCTCCATATGGTAGTGTGGAGAACAATAGCATTTTTCAAATTGTTCTCTAAATTTCTTCCATAGAACTGGACCAGAACGTGTTTGAGTCTGCATATATGATTTCCACCATAGCTTCACGATCCCACGTAGGTGTAGGATGCCAACTTTTGCCTTGGACTCTTCACTAAATTGTCGAAGATCAAAGAAATCCTCCAGTTCTTCAATCCATGTCTCAAGATCTTCGCCATTCTTCCTCTCACCATCAAAATCATTCACTTTTGCCTTCTTGAAGACTTGGTTAAGGGCAAACACACCTGGTTCCATATCTTCATAATTGATTTTTTGTTTTTCATGAGGTAGACTAGATGTTCATGCACCTTCACCTACTTCATCGTTCAGCTCCACAAACAAATTTGTTGCTCCTTCTGGTTGCTTTCCACCTGCTTCTTTGCACAATTTTCCAAGAAGCTTCTAAATAAGCTCTTCTTGTTCAAGAATCTTTTGTGTTAAACCTTTCATCATTATCAAGGATTGATTATGCTCTGATACTACTTGTAGCGTTTTCTCAATCACAATCTATCCCCAATCACAATATTTTGATTACTCAAAAATAACAGAGGAGAGAAGAACGCACTGATTGCACAAGGTTAGAGAAAATCTGATGTAAAAGAGTAGAAACAAATATGATGCAGAGAAGGAAGAATTTTGATATTATAGATGTGAATCAATGGTTACAATAGCTTCTTCACAAAGCCTCTACCTCCCGACCACCCTTGAGCTATCACAATCGCATTCACACTCGCACTCTCAATCACCCTCTCACTCTCACTCTCACTCGCACTCTCAATCACAAGGTAATTCTCAGAGTTCTGTGTGTCCCCTGTGTTGATGCGCAAGTCCCCCTATATCAGAGTTTGATGGTTGCCCTCCCAAAGAAGTGTGCGATCCACCAAATTTAGAAAAAGTCGAGTTTCTCTAAAACTTTTGCAGAAAGCCATGTGATTGTAGTGTGCTTTGTTTCTTTAGGGTTTTTGTCAAAAAGAGGGGAAAAACAACAAAAAGACATATCCGAAAATATCCTCGTATGTCTTTTTGGTACGATGCCCTTGCTCCCCGCAACGTCAACACAGACCAAGTCTCTTTGCCCTCTCAAAAAAAATTAGGGTCTTGTTGCCACTTGCGGTTTTGGTTTTGTGGGGACTCTAGAGGGCTTTATGAGGGTGTCTGCTTGGAAATGAGGCTTTTTAGGGACCCATTTACAAGTGATTCCACTTGTAATCATGGGTAAATATGTGTTTGTGTGTATCGAATAAGAGGGAACATCGGCTATTCGAGTGAGTGAATCAGTCTGTACATGGTGTGGTCTGTGTGTGACTAGTTGAGCCCGCAAGCAAGCCTTAGGCACCCATATTTGTCTTGATTGTGGGCCAGCCTTCATCGACTTCTTGGGTACCCAGATAGACTTCACTTTCAGGGAAGAACTTTGGAAGACTTCTTATTAGTATCATGTCGTTGATCACTAATAGGAAGTTGAGCGAGTTGTTGTGGCTTGACCGCAATAGGATGCTCGCCTTTTTGCACCCACATTTTTTTTATGGTTGAGACACCGTGCTTCGTATTTTCTTTTGGCTTTGAGTATAAGTCGTCTGCTTCTTCTACCTTTGATCCGCCTTTGGTTGTTGCATCCCTCTGGCTTTTGGAAAAGAAGGGAGTTCCGTCGTATCCTTGACTTCTTTGTTGAGATAATCATCCCTCTACATCACATAGTTTTGGACAAGAATAGCATGGTCATCTTCATGTGTACTCCTGGAAGGACCTGGAGTTTGTGCCTTTCCTAATTCCTTGAGTGCCTCATTTTCTAACTCAAGTGTAATGCGGTTCTGATTTACCCAGACCTGAAGAAGTCCACTTCTTAGGTTTAGGTTGACTGCCTGAGCATAGATCCAGTCTTGACCCAAGGCAAGAGGTTCAGTGAGATCCTCATCTTGACACACTAGTACTTTAACTGTCATTAAAACATCTTGAATGTAGGGGAAGTTCCACCTCGCCCATGCAAGGGGTTTCCACAGCTCCCAATCCTATGAGATATGCTTCCCCAGGATTGACATTTAAGTTCAATTCTCAACAGTAAGAAAGTTTAACAGCACTAGTGGCTGCACTTGAGTCAATCAAGGCTCTTAGAGTCTTTGCACTCATTCCTTGTCCTATCCCTAAGGTCACAAAAGGACGTCGGTCAATTATTCTATGAGAACTAATAACTGAAACTTCACACATAGCCATATGATATCCTTGAGCCGCATAGGCCTCTGTCCTAGGCTGATCTTTACCTTGTCTTCTTAACTTCATTCTTCAGATGCATTCCAATGCTTCTGCTTGTGCCTCTTCTCGAATTCGTTTTTCCTCTTCTTTACGTTTCTTTGCCGTATTGAGTCGTTTTAACATCTTCTCCGTGAGGGGTTCTTGATAAAGTTTGACTCTGCATCTGTAACTTGGCAGGATGCCGCCTTCTAGAGTGGCTAATTGAACTACTCCCCTTGTGGAGATCCTATTTATGATCATAGGTCTGTAACCTCTCTTCTCTAGTTTTCGTGCATGTTGTTTCAAAGTGTAGACTAGGACTAGGTCTCCCGCTGTTAAGCCCTTATCCTTCAGGTGTGCATCAAAATATGCTTTTTGTCTTTTCTTGGCCGCATAAATTCCTGCTGAAGCTCTCAATCGTGTTTCACCTAATCGTTCAAGATCAAAGATTCTAGAGGAGAGCTCATGGCCTGTCCAATCGTGCTCTTATGCTACTCTCAATGTAGGTATCAAGAAGTTCAATGGTAGCATAACATTTTGTCCAAACACCATCTGAAAGGGTGTGGCTTGGAGTACCGTTTTATAGGCAACTCTATATGCCCAAACAGCATGGTGTAGCTGTTTGTCCCAATCAGAGCGTTTATTATTAACCAATTTAGTCACCACATTGCATAGAATCTTATTTGTGCTTTCGGCTTGCCCATTAGCTTGTGGGTGATAGGGGGCAGACTTCTTGTGTACTACCAAGAATTCTTGGAGAAGATTTTCAATAACTTCATTCAAGAAGTGAGTGCCTCTATCACTTACTAGCTCTATAGGTAGCCCGTATCTTGTGAACACATTCTCAAATAAGAACTTGGTTGTCGTTTGAGCATCGTTCTTCGTTGTGGCTTTTACCTCTACCCACTTGGTTAGATAGTCTGTGGCCACAATGATATAGTCAGCATATGAACCCTTAGCTGGGGGATTAATAGGACCAAAAAAGTATATTCCCCACTTAGAGAATGCACATCCACCCATCATAGGTTTCAAAGACATTTCATCTTTGCGTATAGGATACTGAGTTCATTGATAGACATCACACCTCTTCACATAGGTATGTGCATCCATGTGAAGGGTTGGCCACCACAAGCCTGCGAAGAGGATTGCTTTAATCACCCGGTCTGGTCCGAAATGTCCTCCTACCACACCTTGGTGGGCAATTTCCAGGATCTTTAGATATTCACTGTCATGGACACATAGTCTCAGATATCCGTCTTTCCCACGCTTATATAGATTATCACCAATGAGTGAGTAATCTAAAGCTTCTTGTTCTAAGCTTCTCCGCCTGGCCAGGGTCATATCTTGAGGGAATGTTTTCGTTCTCAAGAAGGCCACTAGTGGTTCAATCCAATCTGGCACTACGGACACTTGATAAAGAGTGGCATGCTCCACAGGTTGTTTAGTGCAATAGTTAGGGCATTCCTTGCACAATTTATGGACATCAACTTCCATAGTTAGCCAGTGCACTCCGAGTCTCCTTAGTGTCTATAGGGTTTGTTGCTTTGAGTAGTGTTGCTCTAATGCACCTACATGTGCTAATTGCAACCATTTTGCGTACTCATCCTCTTCCACACAACAAGCTAGGATCCATTGATCTGTATGCTTGTACATACTTCCTGCCATGATCTGGAATTTTTGCGCTTTCACTATCTCCCTCTCTTGAGTGTTTATGACTGGGTGGCTAGGCCCGTATGTCAATACTCTCACTAATGGTTTTTCGGATGTGAGCCTAGAGAGTTGGTCTGCTCTCAAATGAGTTTTGCCTTTCCTCACCACCACCTCAAAGTCATATTCCATTAATAAGAGGAACCATCTTACTAATCTACCTGTATTGCATGGCTTGTTTACCAAGTACAACAGTGCCTGATGATCAGTAAAAAATTTAAACTTATTTGCAAGCAAATAATGTCTAAACTTTTTAACCGCATATACCATGCCTAATCCTTCTCGTTCAGTGGTGGTATAGTTTTGTTTAGCTGCATTCAACTGTCTACTAGCATAGGTAATTGGAAGATCCATATTACCTTCACCTGTAGGTTATGTGAGTACACATCCAATAGCATAATTGGATGCGTCCACGTGAACATGAAAGGGCTTATTCCAATCTGGTGTGGTCAAGCTTGCTACTGAACACAAGCTTCTTTTGAGCTCGTTGAAAGAGTTTTCACATTCATCAGTCCACTCAAAGTTAGTCAAAAGTCCATACAGAGGCTTTGCAATGATGGGGTACATGTGTATAAAGCGTCGATAATAACCACAATGCCCCATGAAAGCTTGTACTTCCTTGACATTCTTTGGCCTAGGTAGCTCTGCTATGGCTCTCACTCCGTGAATATGCCATTCTTTGACACTATGTGTCCTAGAATCTTGCCCGCCTGACCATGAAAACACACTTTTCTGGGTTCAGGCAAACTTGATATTCTCTACATTTGTCAAAGATTTGCCTGAGTTCAGGTATATGTGTTTGTCTAATGTTGGAATGAGCACAAAGATCATCAACATAGACCTCTAAATTCGTCCTCAGAAATTCTTCAAATACATGACACATCAGTCTTTGAAATGTAGTGGGTGCATTGGAGAAACCAAATGGCATTACTCGGAAGGCAAATAAGCCCCACTCTATAGGAAAAGCGGTCTTATGCTGATCTTCTGGAGCTATGGCCACTTGATTGTAGCCAAAAAACCCATCAAAGAAGCTGTACACTTCCTTGCCTGCTACCCTTTCGAGGAGATGTTCAGTGATAGGAAGCAAATAATTATCTCGAATAGTGGCTGCATTAACCTTCTTCAAGTTGATGCACACACGTAACTTTCCATTCTTCTTGGGCACCACTACAATGGGGGATACCCACTCAGTGTGCTCAATTTCATAGATGAATACAGCTTCAACTAAGCGATCTATCTCTTCTTTGATCTTGGCAGCATAATTATCATTATATGTGTATGGCTTCTGCTTAGAGGGTTTGACATTTGAGGTCATGGGAATAGTGTGTGAGCATATGTCTGGGTCTACACCTTTCAAGTCCTTGTAACTCCAAGCAAATACATCTCTATATTCCCTTAGCAATGTTATCAACTCTTGCTCTTCTTCTTCCATCAGGTCATGTCCTATGTAAGTGTATCTCTCTTGTCCTTCTTCTATGGCTACAACTATTTTCTTGGTGGTTTCTTTGTTATCATAGGCTTCCCCTGACTGTGCCTCTCATTTAGGCATTCTTATCATGACTCTCCTATCATCTATTTCATACTTCTTAAAATTTTCAGGGACATGAAACAAAGATTCATCCTCTTCTGGTGTGACTTCTTTCTTCTTCCTCTTCTTGCCTTCACTCTTGGTGACCACTTGTGTGGTTAACCTCACCTTGTTGGTAATCTCTTCAGGTCTCTGAGGGTGAGCTTCTACCTCATAGAAGTATTCTTCATCTGATGCAAGAGGTGGGTCCATTATGATTGACTCTAAATCGGAGTCACTTGCATCCTCGAATTTATCACTGCTAGGTTCGCATTTTTCTAAAATTGTGTCTCCCATGATTGGCTCTATGGAGAAGACTGAAATGTCATAGCCATCCTCATCATAGTGGGTTGTCCATTGTTCTTCATTGATGGCTACATCCATTGTTGCCAAAATCTCTACCTAGCCGTGAGGCTCAAATTCTTCGTCAAGAAAAACTATATGTGCATAGGCCGGGTCTTGAATTGATTTATGGGTTTCCTTCGCACCTATCTCTCTGGCTTTTTCTCTCTTCTCTTCCTCTACTGCTACTTTACACATCCACAAGTAAGTGTCTTCGTGCATCCATGAGGATCTTGAGCCTATGGAGTGCACTAACTCAGTATCATCTTTGGCTCTATGGATGGGATTCCATTGGATAGGGGGTACATCTCTGTGAGAGTAATCCTTGAGATTAGCTTTGGTCGTGACACCTAAGTGTTACAATATAAGGAATTGGTGCCCCAATCGTGTGCCACTTGCAACTGCCGCATAAATGGTCTTCCCAAAATCATCTCATAGGTCTGGTTCTTGCTAAAGTCATAGATAGCAAATGTGTGCTCAAACTCTACACCAGAAGTAGTGAGAGTTAGTCCTTCTAACAATCCTAATGGCCTCTCTATGTGACCATCAGCCATTTCCAATTTCATTCTCATTGGCCTGAGTGCTCGCTTGCCCCAACGCTTCCATAGGGAAGTGGTAGCAATGGCAACTCCTGCGCCTGAGTCCAAAATTACCTTGGTTGTGTATCCTTGATGGGTAATGGGAACATAGGTGTTTCCTTCTTCTCCTTCACTCATGTGTCCTATCTTATCCAAGGGTATTTCTAGCACGGTTCTATGGGATCCTACCTGGGAACGAGTTTTTGCTACTTCTGGCACTTGATTGTCTACATGTTTCCATAGTTCTGGCCTAACCTTGAGTAGCTCTTTTAATGTGAGATTGCACTGCACTTTAGTATTCTTTACTACCTCCGTATTCCTAGGTATGACTGAGTCTTCGTTTCTTACCATGACCGTGGGTGTTCTCATATATGTAGACTTAGCTTCCCATGGGCCTCTAAAATGGGGTAGCTCCTGTAAGGAGTTAGAATCAAAGTCTAATCTCTCCTCAGAGTGGGTACTTTCCTGCTCTCCATAAATAGAAGGAATGTCTTGTGGGAATTGATCATGCGTGTCATCCACAAGTTCAATGGGAGGAGGAACTTCACTTTCTTTAGGCCATTTCTCTTCCTCAATCTCTCGCAGGAACTCTGGGGTGTACCGATTCATAGAAGAAGAGGTGTCTGGTTCAGCGGAATTGGGCACATAAGCTTCCTATGGGGGAATTCTTACTCTTTTACTTGCCTCATCTCTTCCTTAATAGTTTTCTTCCTTGGCAGATTTTGCAATTATGCTCTCTAACTTCTCTAATAGTCCATCCAAGTGCAATTGTGCCTTAGTTTAGCAAGAGTAGTTGAAGAGGCGATTGGCTTCAAACATGGTCTGAGCCAATGCTACCATTTTCGTGCAAAGCTTGGTTCTTTCTATCTCTAGGTCAGCTCTAGGGTAGCACTTGTCATGATCCATCACAATTTTCCCTTTTTGGATTCTGGCCTGATATACCTTAAGCATCATGCCTATGTCCTCAAGAGTGGGGTCGGCTAACACTGATCCTACTCTAGGGGGTGGTGGAATTGTATGAGGTGGGTAGAAGGATGGTGGATTAGATGGTGATAGGGATGAACGTGGTGGTGGTATGTGAGAGTTTGTTTGAGAGGTGAGCTCAACAATTTCGGCTTTTGTTTCTCTTATGCTTTCTTCTAATTCGCTCATCTTCTTAGAACATTGCCTTTTCATCCTTTCCTGAATATCCTTCCAAGCTCTCATCCATTTCTTGGTTAAGCTGTCACTTTCACTAACCTTGGCGCTCTTTTCTTGGCCTACACCTTGGTTCTGCTGCAAAGCCTGAGCTCTGGTGACCACTTGCACTGGCGCAGTTGAAGTCACACTGCCTGTAGAGTCTACTACTAACCCAATAACGTTGATAGGAGTGATTTTTGGCATATTAGTAAGGTTCTTCGGGTAATCTCATAAGAGATGCTCCTTTCTGCAATCTGGACAAAATCCTTGAGTTGTCACTGATTGGGGTTGTGTGGGGGCAGGTTTTGGGCAATCACAAATGAGGTGATCTCCCGGACATCTATAACATGGTCCTCTAGGGAATGGGGGTCTTACTTGCCTAGGTTGAGGTCTAGGGTTGGGATTTGTGTACATGATGTTTGCATACTCTAGATCCCAACTAGGTTCACTTGGTTCTTCACTATAGTAGGAATCACCATGTTCAGGAGACTACATGTAGTAAGCGTGGGGGCTATCAATATGTGTAGAATCAAAGCTATGGTCAGTGGGGTCACTTTCTAAAAGCAATGGTGTTACCGACACTATGGCTCTATTCAGGTTCTCTTCTGCAGCTGCATACTTCACTGGGCCACATTGGCTGGAGTAGGAGGTTGTTGTGCTAGCACTCGTTGAGGTCTCTGCTGGGCCTGATATTGTGGTTGGTAGGTTTGTTGAGGCCTAGCATACTGTTGTAGTGGATACTGGTTCTGATATCTTCCCTGCTGTGGGTATGGCTAAGGGTGAGTTTGCTTAGCCGCTTGCTTATTGTATGGGAAATCTTGTGCAGTGTGATTAGTGTACCTTCATTCTATGGTGCAGTATTGGCTACTAGAATTCACTTGGGGTTGAGCCATAATGGGACACGTTCACCATATGGTCACCTCCACAAGTATAGCACCGCTTAAATGGGGCAAATCTTGGGATTTGTTTGCTAGAGACACTTAGTTTTTGAGCCACTTTCTCAGCGAGTTCCTCCATAGATGTGGACTGCGAGGAAGAGAGGCTAGTAGACCTATCTGAATCTCTATAGATTTTTGAAAGTTCTAATTCCTCCCCCAGGTTATCCTCGATGTCGATGCACATGTGTACACACTCTTCTATGGTCCTAGGGTCTTTCAAGTACACATACAATCTCAACTTTGTACTTAGCAGTCCATCTAGGAATAAAGCCACTTGTTTGGCTGGTGTGGGTAACTCAGGAATAGGGCACCTCTCTAAGTATTGCCTAAACCTTCTTCTTGCAAGTCTAACCATCTCTTGAGGGGTTTGCTTGAAGCTATGAATCAGTGAGGAAGTGTTATGCCTTATGCCACTCTTAGAGAATTCAATAATTAAAGCCTCTAAAAGTTGGTCTATGTTCTTGAAGTGTCTCTCATTTAATGGTTGAAACTATGTCAGAGCGGTGTTCCTAAGGGTTAGACCAAAAGCATTGTACTGTGTGAATAGGTCCTCCACTTGTTCAACTCTCAAGACTTGCCTAAACTCGGCCACATGATCGTAGGGGTCTCCTATGCCATCGAAGTAGTTCTTCATGGACTTCGCTAGCTGTGTGGGTCTCAAAGTTATAGTGTGTTCCCTAGGTCTTGGTAGAGGGAATTCATAAGCATTTCTTAGGTTTCTTGGGGCTCTGAGTCTATCAGTTTCTTCTCTATCCGTCCTTGTTCGAGTTCATTTTCTTCCTAATGGTTGGCAAAGCTTACCTCAGGCCTATCTCTATTTCTGTCTCTTTGAGCTCCATGAGCTTGGGATGTTCTAGCTCCTTGGTGGCCAAAAGAGACATTAGATCTTGTTGGGGAAAAATGAATTCACCCTTCCAAGTGTAGGCATGTCTACCATGTTCTGAGACCACAAAGATCCTCTCTGAAGCATTGTCTAAGTAGATCACTTTTCCTGGGTTATCAGGATCTTTGAGTTCGTAGATCGTTATCGTCCCTACCTCATTCGGTTGATCAGGCTTATACCTCCAAAAGGCTTGATTGGTCTCTCCATTTAAGAGTAGATCTATGCTCTTATTGTCCTGGGGAATCCACCCTAGCATGATAATTCTCATAAGAACTGATTTGCTTAGAGGTATTTTCGGCTCTCCACCTAAGTTTCCTTACTCTAGGTCACCTATATCGGTTTCTGGGATCACATTACCAAATTCATCTGTCCTATCTGGGTGGCTCCTGACTACGTACATGGTTCCTTCTTTGTCCAGGTATGCTCCATTTTGAAACTTGACAGCTAGATGTTCAATTCCAATGGGTTGGTCAGGGTCCTTAATTTGGACCACAGATCTCCCTAGGTCATCCTCATAGATGCAAGCACCTAATCGGTTGGTCCTAAGGTATTCGAGCTGCATCTTGTAGGGGCCTTCAACCCTTTGTAGGTATGGCACACCTGAACTTCTTGAGGGTCTCTCCATACCTTGAGACATCTCTGACTCACTAGTCTCAGAGCTAGGGTAGTGTGAATAGTGGCTCAACTGCTGGGCCCAAGACCTAGCAGTATGATTGACACTAGCCTCTGAAGACCTAAGACTCTATCTATCTCTTCCTAGGTGTCGTCTTGATCTAAGGTTCATATGCCCAATTGAGTAATCCCAAATTTCCCAAGTATAGTTTCATTGTTGAGTTCTTTTGTATTAGTCACTTGTTCCTTTTAATTTTTTTTGGGATGTCACTTCTTGTCCAATCAATCTTCATCGCAAGGAACACTTAAGTTGTATTGTACTTGATTTTGGTCGCTTGATTTAAATTCTTTTCCCTTAGCTTGTTTCACAATTATAATCTTTTAGTTCTTGCACTTGAGTAATTAGAGTTCTTGGACTTGATCGTGCTTAACGTTGTCGCAAAGTTTTCAACTTTCCAGTTGATGACCAGATAAAATACAATTAACTTAATTGGTGAATTCTAACCTTGTATATCACTGTTAAACAATTATGTTGATTAGAATTAACTATTTTTGAAGTATTTGCAGATACAGGCAATGATAAAGAATACATGTTCATATTAGGGTTTACTCTAATGTCATATTTAATGAGTATTTCATATTTATACATGCTTGATTCATGGGTATTTAACCCTAGGGTTGTCTAAGTTCACATGATTTTATGTTCATTAGGTTCATCTGAAGGGTCTCAAAAGATTTTAATGGGTTAATGCTAGGGTTTATGTCAATGTCAATGGAATAATGATAGGGATCAGAAAGATTTTAATGAGTTTCAAGGGTTTCCAAAGGGTTTCTTGTAGGTTTTCAAGGGTTTTATTGAATGTTAAGGGTTAAAATAATTGGTATTTATGAAAATTAATCTTTAAAAGGAACATTTATGTATTAAAAATTAAAATATGATTTACTTAATTAATTTAATCATGTGTGTGAATTTAAATATTAAGGTTCTACTTAATTAAATTCTTATTCTAAGCTTAAATTACAAGAATTATTTAATTATCAAAATTAAAGTTATTGATTTAAAATGAAAATGAAATGGATAATTAATGAGTGATATATATGAAAAGTGTTTAAAGAATGGTATGAGCTAAGTGTGTAATTAAAGTGAATTAAGGAGTGGTCTGAAAGGAAGATGCACTTAAAGTGAAAAAGTTGGTTAAGAGAAAGAATGGAGAGAATTAGTGTAGATCAAAAGAGAGGTGAAAGTAAGTTGTGTGCAGAAAGCTAATTAAAAGAGTGGTGATTAAGTGTGGATTAAAGAGTGGATGAGAACTTAAAGTACCAAACCAAAAGAGTGGTAAAAACATGATCTCTGTGTGTATAAATATGTGGGCTTTGCTCCATATTAGGGGGGCTCCGAATGTTTTTTTTGTGCAGGCCATTTCATGTTTTGTATCTGGCAATAGATGCTGTTGTCATCGCGACACTCTATGATCATTCTGTTGATGTGCAGCATTTTTTTCTGACGAATTCTGACAACCCCTCCACAAGATGTAATCCATCTCTGATCATCGAAGCACTTTCACGTTCTTGTATGTTCATATTTTCAAGGTGTAGCAGTCATCTGTGAGGAAGGAGGTGGCGCACTCCGAATTCTCTGAGGATTGCTACAGAGAAGGAGAAGTGCCACTTTGATCCTCTGTACGTCTGCATCATGCTGAAAGATTCGGAGACCTCAGCCCAATTATTTTCCTGTTCCAACGCTGGCGAATAGCATCTAACACAATCAAAAGAGGAGATCCAACAACTGCGCTGATACATTCGGAAGAGAGGATGATAACCGCGTGCGCAACATCTGGATGTTGATGGAAAGTTCTATTGAAGACGATCTTAGATGAAGATATTACTGTTAACCTTCGACACCGCTTCAGTACTGTTATCACACATGTCGTGTGCCTCTTCATTGGAATACTTCTGCAAATATCTATGAAAATCAGAATTTGATTATACTTTCTTCATCAGCATTGACTACCAGGAACTTGATGTCAGCCTCGGACAATAGGGCAGTTTGAATTGCGCGCTGAGTTCAGGCAGCATCATTGTCTCAAAGCTTGATATTTGGTCACAAGGAACAGTGCAATATAACATTGAAGAGAAATCATCGAATGCTTCCGAATTCACCAATCATCGAGCCAGCATCATTATCTTCCGAGCCTCAGCCGACTGCATGTGCATTTCCCAAAAAAATCAATGTCCTTCCCCTACGCTGGAATGGGCCTCCCTATATTTTTCTGCAACGGACAATCTTCAGCAGCCCTCCTTCGATGCGTTGCCTACTTTCCCCTCTCTGTATGCCCCCCTTCAGCGTCGATCTTCTGAATTGGATATGGCAGAATAATCCCCTCGATTCCACAGATGAAAGCTACCTATACGTGTTGTCAGATACGTGCATGTCCTTTCCTCCTCGATTTCATATTCCTCTTTTTCACTAAATAGGATTCAACTTTTCATCCTTTTTACCATGAACTGAGCGCTTCCAATCCTTTTTTTTATCTTTCATTCCCATCCATTTATAATATGATCAGATGACTCACGTAGTTTGACTAAGAGCAAGTCGATGAACTTGCTTTCGCACATATGTCCAATCACTGGTCAGGCCATTTGAGGTATTATGTTCTTCTAAAAGAGGCTCTAGGTCTTTTCGAATTGAGTAATCAAGGAGAGTTAAAAAATCTATAACTTTATAAGGCTCAAGATAAACTTGTTCTTTCTCAGGTAAGTCGCTAAATTGCTCTTCAAACTCTTGAAAACTCTCAATTAAGTTCTCTTTTGGTTTCGATGTATTTACCCAGGCTTGAAACGTTTCATGATTTCTTTTTGTTGAATCCTCGAAAAAGAATTCTTGTAGCAACTGGGTCTTTAAAATATCCCAAGGTATAGTAGACGAGCCCAACCTAAGGCTTATTCTATCTCGGGTATCTCCATTTGATATACGCCTAAAGGTTGAAACCCAACTATCCCTAGGTATGCCATATTGATAAGCTAAATTTTCATACTCCTTGATATACCTAGTAACATCTTTACCACAAAACTCTTTCTTCTCTATTTTGAGGTCATCAATCAATTTCCATACTCTTTTTTCTATTAGGTAAGGGTCCATGATGAAAGCATATCAGATTTCCCTGAGCTGCTATGCCGCTCCTTCACGCCGGGTTCACCAAAATGTCGGCGCGAAAGCGACGGTCGGTGGATCAAGCCAACCGCCCGAAATACGGCGCACGCAGGGTGCTGGGAGCAAGCTCAGGTGAACTGGAGGCTCAATGGAAAGTAATTAGACAAAACAAATCCAAATTTGCATTCAAATAGAGTAAGTTCGAACGATCTCAAGTATAATGGAGACTTAGAGAAAACATACTCAAATTATATATGTGGCTAAACAGAATTCAAACGAGTGAATGATGTGTTTGATGTCAGTAAAGATCAACTTTATGAATGCATTCTAACGAAACACAAATTATTTTTTATTATCCAAACAACAACGAGCCTGATCTTTAACATAACACAATGAGAGCCAGTCTACGGTAGCTAAATCAAGATATCTTCAAGAGATTCGACAAATCATGGGACCATTGTTTTTTTGTTTTTACACTTGATTTTAATGCATCTTCATACAATCTTCGAATTATACCAACTACAATTGCTCAAACACATGAGGATCATGGGTTTTGTACTCTAAGCCATATATAATATCGTTGTTAGATGCAGATCTTAAGTATACGTATAATAAAAAAACTCTTATCATATGTGACGAAAACTTTCGCTATAAAATAAGTACGGATGTACTCTTTATATATCTAAATTAAAACCCATCAATGTAAAAAAAAAAAAATCTGAATGACAGACAGAGATTTACCAAATTTTGGAAGAAAATTTTATATTGAAAAGAAAATTATGGACGAACAAATCCTAATCAGAGCCTAAGTTCCATGGCCTTTCTTCAAAACAAGAAACAGAGATGATAGGTTGAACACCATGTAAAAACTCAGGAAGCCTGCTTTCGGTCATTGTCAGATTCAAGCGTCCAGATTTATAGAGTAATAGCATCAAAAATCCATCGGTTAAAAACTCCTTCTGTTGAGCGTTGAGTAAAGAGCATAATTGACCGTTGATAAATACGCATCGAACGTTTTTTCACGAATGTTGTCACAGTTGCAAGTCATTCAAATATGTTAGATGCAAAAAGAGAACAAAACAGAAGAAAAAAAAAAAACTGTAGAAATGCTGTCGTCAAAACAGATCGGCTAAACCTGCAATCTCAGTGGATTAGGAGTGTTTCATCTGCAGTGCATGATATCAATATTGGAAGTTTATCAATAACAAGATCGTAATAATTACTTTCATAACAAGACATGAATCTGCGCAACTTCAACAATTAACTTTCACACAATTTTAATCTAATTCTTTCAATTTCATACAAAATTATGATTGCGATGAAACCAGAGTACCTCAACTTGATCTTCTACGTTTGTACCAACCGTTCTTTCATAATCAATTCAACAGTATTTTTGTGCATATTGTTAGTATTCATGCATAACAAAATAGGCGATTGAGTAGTCCATACAGAGCATAAACTTGAATCATTCATACCGCGACAAAAATTATACAGAATTTAGATCGGCGCAAATCATAAAATACCATAGAGGGCATAAACGTTGATAAAAATAAACTTCAATAGATAAAGAAATATAAATTATCTATGCAGAAAATGATTGAATAGCAAATCCATTTCCAACCTTCACTTTGAGAGAAAACGACTCTTTTAAGGCTATTGAGAGTTCTTCTCTGTTCTTCAGATAAATCTCGTGTATTCTGTACGGATAGCGTCTTCATATCGGCCTCATATTAATAGCATAACCTTATCAGTGTTCGGTATTTAGAGAGATAGCGGCAACAGTTTCTGTGTTTTAAGTCGTCAACGTTGACACCGGCTTCAGTACTATTATCACACATGTCGTGTGCCTCTTCATTGGAATACTTCTGCAAATATCTATGAAAATCAGAATTTGATTATACTTTCTTCATCAGCATTGACTACCAGGAACTTCATGTCAGCCTCGGACAATAGGGCAGTTTGAATTGCGCGCTGAGTTCAAACAGCATCATTGTCTCAAAGCTTGATATTTGGTCACAAGGAACAGCGCAATATAACATTGAAGAGAAATCATCGAATGCTTCCGAATTTGCCAATCATCGAGCCAGCATCATTATCTTCCGAGCCTTAGCCGACTGCATGTGCATTTCCCAAAAAAATCAATGTCCTTCCCCTACACTGGAATGGGCCTCCCTATATTTTTCTGCAACGGACAATCTTCAGCAGCCCTCCTTCGATGCGTTGCCTGCTTTCCCCTCTCTGTATGCCCCCCTTCAGCGCCGATCTTCTGAATTGGATATGGCAGAATAATCCCCTCGATTCCACAGATGAAAGCTATTCATATTACAGCCATATGTCTCTAATTCCTATCTTCTATTCAAGCACATTCCTACTTCAGTGTAAATTCTATTTTTCATAATTTTAAGAAGTTTCTTAACCTAGCTGAAGAATGTACATTTCTAATTATGATAATGCATGGAAAAACAAAACTTAAAACATTGATCAGGGTTAGAACTGTTTCACCTGATCTATATTGATTCCATCTTTAGCATCGCCATTCATCCAAATATCGCTCTGATTGCTTAAATTTTAAACTGCATGTACTATCTTCAATCTCTCATAGTCTTTTTGAAGAAAATCTTAGGTCATCAATCAGCTCCCAATCTTCATGCTAATCCTGAAAAATAACTCAACTCAAAAATCTTGTGAGAAACAAAATTATTAACAAACTTATACAAAAGGTAGCAATCCAAGATAATATTTCTCGATAGTCCATCTGTAAAACCAAAGCAATATTAAATCAAACTTTGTAGCTTTCATGATATTCCACTGAAATATTAAATCCTCCATTCTTGCTTGACCTGTATCAAACCACTAAAAAATTTGATTAGAAAAACCAATATTAACATCATTAAGGCAAAACAAGTGTTCATTTATATTGAAACCCTTCAATTCATATTTTTCAAATGTATAAATATCATTGTTTATAATTTTCTCATATTGTTCTTCCTTATATGAAGAATCAATGTGAGTAACAATTTTAGGAGAAGCTATTGTGATGAGTGTTACTGGTGGCCAGGTATTTATGTTAATGTAAAGAAATATGTGGATTCTTGCGATGTATGTCAAGTTTATTCATCCGTTAAGCATAGGGATCCACTACATCCTACGTATCCACCATGCATACACTATAAGTGGGTAGTAGACTTAGTAACCATGCCCAAGGGTATCGATAGAATGAGATACATAGTTCTTGCTCCTTAAGATCTTACTAATCATGTGGAAGGCCGAGCTCTAAGATCAAAACTACTTTCAATGTATGCAAATTTCTTTTAGAAGATGTGATTTAAAGATTTGGGTATATTGAAAAAATAGTAGCCGATAGGGGCGAATTAGACGCACAAGAGGATCAAAGTGGCACTTCTCCTCTTTCAGACCACCCTTCCGATGCCTTCAACGTCCTCAGTTCTTCGACCAAGCTTTCAGCGGCTTAATTTCTTAAGCATAAATTTATCTCAGACCACCAGGGATGTGTTGTAGTATAGATGAAATAGAGCGGTGTCGGACGTTAACAGTAATATCTTCATCTAAGATCGTCTTCAATAGAACTTTCCATCAACATCCAGATGTTGCGCACGCGGATATCATCCTCTCTTCCGAATGTATCAGCGCAGTTGTTCGATCTCCTCTTTTGATTGTGTTAGATGCTATTCGCCAGCGTTGGAACATGAAAATAATTGGGCTGAGGTCTCCGAATCTTTC
The DNA here is from genome assembly GCA_020310875.1 of Ceratopteris richardii. NCBI lineage: Eukaryota > Viridiplantae > Streptophyta > Polypodiopsida > Polypodiales > Pteridaceae > Ceratopteris > Ceratopteris richardii. The sequence continues at coordinate 75,730,917 of CM035407.1, read as the reverse complement.
AGCATGATGCAGACGTACAGAGGATCAATCAGCTGCAACTACAAAGGATGTCGATCTTCTTCTTCAATCGCCAAATTGCCTATATATGCATATGCAAAACAGAAAGTAAATATACCTTTATACCTACGGTGTCGGCCGAACTTTCACGTCAGGTCCACCAAATCTGTCGGGAAGTTGCGGACATAGGGCTGGTGGATCAGTCAGCCACTAAATCATAGGGCTGGTGGATCAGTCAGCCACTAAATCCCTCGGCACACGCAGGGTGTATGAGACAATCGTAGGCTTAAGAAAACTAAGAGTTCTAATGAATCAACAATATAAATTATCTAATTTTATGACTGAAACTAAAGTTTTCTTACCAAAGGTAAATAGTTTTACCTAGCTATGGACCGTAAGGATGGCTAGCCCTATATCTTTCTATCGCTTCTATTTGATAAGGTGAAACTAAGTTCTCACGGGTAATTTGATCTTTAATCATATCATTTTCTTCAGTTTCAAGTTGATCTGAGCTCGGTTTTCGAATTAATTGAGGTGGGAATAAATCTTCGTTTTCCTCCGGTTCTGGCAAAACTGCAGTAAATAACGGTAGAAGTCGAGAAACGAGACGATCGTATTCTATCGGACGTAAAGACTCGTTCACTATTTTATCTTTAATAATTTCAGGTTCTATAATTTCGTTATTGTAAGAATTCTCAATTGGAGATGGTAACAATGTTTCTACAACTAAGTGATCTAATTTGTGCTTAAAATCAGACTCATTTTTAGAATTACTGGTAGGTCCTATTCCTTTCGACATACGAATGAAAAAAATTAAGATCTCAATAAAGTTGCAGAAAAACAATATGAAGAATGTCAATATCAAACTAATTCAGTCTATACAAAGGCATATATTCAGTGCTACTATAATCTTCTAATCCTATACAACTTAGTAAGTTTGAAATCGTGAAAACTAGTAAGCTTGTTTCTTTATCAACACTCCTTGACACTTCGCAATGGTTTTAATTGGAAAATATGACTCTTCAATTTTTGCTGCTTCTCTTCACTTTCTTCAATTGCTTTTTAATCTTCAATGTTTTTTTTCAGAAACATTGAAGATTAAAAAGCAATTGAAGTAAAGTGAAGAGAAGCAGCAAAAATTGAAGAGTCATATTTTCCAATTAAAACCATTGCGAAGTGTCAAGGAGTGCTGATAAAGAAACAAGCTTACTAGTTTTCATGATTTCAAACTTACTAAGTTGTATAGGATTAGAAGATTATAGTAGCACTGAATATATGCCTTTGTATAGACTGAATTAGTTTGATATTGACATTCTTCATATTGTTTTTCTGCAACTTTATTGAGATCTTAATTTTTTTCATTCGTATGTCGAAAGGAATAGGACCTACCAGTAATTCTAAAAATGAGTCTGATTTTAAGCACAAATTAGATCACTTAATTGTAGAAACATTGTTACCATCTCCAATTGAGAATTCTTACAATAACGAAATTATAGAACCTGAAATTATTAAAGATAAAATAGTGAACGAGTCTTTACGTCCGATAGAATACGATCGTCTCGTTTCTCGACTTCTACCGTTATTTACTATAGTTTTGCCAGAACCGGAGGAAAACGAAGATTTATTCCCACCTCAATTAATTCGAAAACCGAGCTCAGATCAACTTGAAACTGAAGAAAATGATATGATTAAAGATCAAATTACCCGTGAGAACTTAGTTTCACCTTATCAAATAGAAGCGATAGAAAGATATAGGGCTAGCCATCCTTACGGTCCATAGCTAGGTAAAACTATTTACCTTTGGTAAGAAAACTTTAGTTTGAGTCATAAAATTAGATAATTTATATTGTTGATTCATTAGAACTCTTAGTTTTCTTAAGCCTACGATTGTCTCATACACCCTGCGTGTGCCGAGGGATTTAGTGGCTGACTGATCCACCAGCCCTATGATTTAGTGGCTGACTAGTTAGAATTGTACATTCTTCAGCTAGGTTAAGAAACTTCTTAAAATTATGAAAAATAGAATTTACATTGAAGTAGGAATGTGCTTGAATAGAAGATAGGAATTAGAGACATATGGCTGTCATATGAATAGTCGAAGGAACGCTTAACTTGCAACTCCTAGTAGAAGTAAACTTGTTTTATATAGGTAAGCTTCCTTACATCTGACCCATTTCACTAAAAGAGATCCTAGTTCCTGCTTTAGCTTACCTCTAGATCCTTTGCTCTGATTAGGGGTTAAGCCTTTCCCCTTCATCAAAAAAGTTGCGAAGAAAAATTGAAAACAGTACATTAATGGTTGCTGTATATGATGAACAATGACAAAAAGGAAAAATTATGATAAAAAATAAGATAAAAGAAAAATCAAATAAATCAGTTGTGGTCTCGAAATCACTTCTGATTTGAAAAGCGGGCTATATAAGGCGGATGTATGCTAGAGGGGAGTTAGTTTTGTATCTTAATGGCAAATGGTTAGGAGATGAGGATAGAAGGCCTATATAACATATGCTTTACTTATAAACAGAGTTAATAGAAGAGTTAGTACGAACACTATTTGAATGACTTCTATAGTTTCCTTCTAAAAACCTGTTTTCAATTCATGCATTGAACAAAATGGTTTAAATTCAAGTTTACATAATTTTATAAGTTTTCTTTGCTATTTGAAGATGTACTAATGATAGAAGCATTTTTATATACCGATAATTTTAATTTGATTCATGAATAATTTTCAAAAGAATTTGATATTGCTTTCTATGATCTGCAGGTTGGCGCATCCGGAGGATGCACAGGTTTGGCCGGAGCGAATGTCGGAAAGTTTTCAACTTTCCAGTTGACGACCAGATAAAATACAATTAACTTAATTGGTGAATTCTAACCTTGTATATCACTGTTAAACAATTATGTTGATTAGAATTAAGTATTTTTGAAGTATTTGCAGATACAGGCAATGATAAAGAATACATGTTCTTTTGAAAGATTCGGAGACCTCAGCCCAATTATTTTCCTGTTCCAACGCTGGCGAATAGCATCTAACACAATCAAAAGAGGAGATCGAACAACTGCGCTGATACATTCGGAAGAGAGGATGATATCCGCGTGCGCAACATCTGGATGTTGATGGAAATTTCTATTGAAGACGATCTTAGATGAAGATATTACTGTTAACGTCCGACACCGCTTCCTTTCCCATACAAAACAGGAACCGTCACGTAGATCAATATTTGCATGCCAAAATGTACGCCAGTTCTCCTTTTCTTCTCGATGCGCTCGATCTCCTCGAATACTCTGAGCGATCTCTATTCTGTGAAGATTTCCAATGATGCTTTGCTCTTACAACGGATTTTCTCTACTGTTTCTCATGCCCATGACCAAAACAATTCTAATTTCTGATGCCAAAACGTGCCATCACGATGGTCCTTTGACAAGCGCTGCGTGCTACAGCTTCGTTCTATTAGCACCCCAGTTCTAAAGCAGCGACTCCGAGGACAGAACATTGAATATTTCAATTCGGAAACAGCTTCTTTTCTTGTGCGCAGACATATAGTGTGAAGAAATTCTATTGACGCTACTTCATGAATTTGAGAAGATCGTCTGCGCGCAAAGGAAGATACAATCCAGGCTTGCAAAGCTCTAAAAAACATATGCACAAGCAAATTTTGACGATTGGGTGTTGTTGATCAAATCACTTCTCTGTTGGCACACATCTGATCTGCTGTGGCGGTTCATCAATACAGAGATATCTGGTAACTCATCAAAGTTTTGCACTACAGCTCTAAAAAAAAACCTGTAGAAATTCTGATAAGTATTGAAATATCTGCGGACCACTGCACGATTGCCTATCATGTTTTCTTCTGATATCGCATGGAAGAACTCTATATCACTTCTTCTGCGTCGTATTATCTACTAGTTTAAAGACAAAATGATATTGCCGCTACAGTTCTGAAGACATTATCTGAAGACGATGCTGGGAAGATGAAGCACTATACATATTTATGATCATCGTTTCTGCAAGTTTTGTTTTCAAACGATGGCGCAACATTACTCTACTGATTTCTAAACATTATGTACATTGATTTTACTGCTCATATAAACATAAAAGTCCGACTTGTTTTATAGAAGTTGAAGAATCAATGAAATTTGTGATTGCAATTATCTATGAGCTGCACACTAAATTCGCATATTCTCCGCTATCATCGCTTTCATTTTGTCTTACGTACATAGTTCTGATATCCCTTTGATCCATAATTTGTCCCCGCAAGTTCATCCACAAAGAATCCACAAAAGGAGATGGGGTCATTGTGCTCTATCTGCATCTGAGAGTTTACACTCAGAGAAGCCATGAACAAGAGGATGATTGCTGTATAGTTATGATCTACAGAGAATCGGGGAGCAGACCATTCGCAAAAAAGGAGAGAAGCACCCGTCATCCGATAAGGGGAGAGAAAAACGGACTACTGTGCTAGCTATTAGGCTCGGTCCCAAAATTTAGATTTTATTAAACATTTGTTTTCTTGTTTTCCTTTATTCAATGAGTTTGAGCGGAACATGATGTGTGCTTTTGACATTCATCAGTATTGACATACGAATCACTGTGTTGATCTAAACTTTGAAAACCATTGCAATACTTCATGCGAAAAAGATTTTTCATTTGAATTGTTACATTCTACTTATTTCAAGTTTGCAACCTCACATCGGACATCGACAACTTCTGGACCGTGGGTTGAACATAATGCAGAGTCATTAAAAGAGCAAAAATACAAAGATGCATTCTTGATTGATCTGCGCACTACGTTCAACGCTTTAGTCTTGACACCACCAAATATCGTGGTAACAAAAATAATAATGAATGACGAAACCTTTTTGGTAACTTCAAAATAGCAGAAGAATATTAAGTAGAGTTTTAAAATTGACAAAACAATTTCTTTGATATCAGAGAGAATTGAAATTCTTTTTGAAAGATCACGAGAATTTTGGGAAATCGTTCTTGTTCTAAATTGTCTTCTTTTCATGTATTGAAGCCCATTTACCTTTAAGTCTTCATTTACCTTGTCATTAAACTTTAGTGAAGAGAAGTATCAAACTACGAGTTAATTAATTTTCCTTGAACTTTAATGCCTTCTTTGGGAAATTCAAGACTTTGATTTTGAACTAATTACATTTGTTGAGTTTGATTGAATCTTCATCATACCTGAGATTGCTCCAAGCACCCGGAGTGCGCCGTATTTTTGGCGGTCGCCCTGATCCACCGACCGTTCCTTTCGCGCCAACATTGGTAATGCTAACACGATGACTATGAGTGAAGTCTATGAGTGAGTAGGCAACAGCTTTCAAACAAGTTTTCAACAGATTTATGGTGAAGTCTGATCCAGGCAATAATAGTACTTTTGAACTTGCTGAAATAAATATGTCATCCAGAAGTTATAAGCTTATCAAAACAATTTCCAATTTTTAAACCCTTCATCGCAAGTCGCTCAGATAATTCAGATTCATTTCAATTCAGTGATTACGTAATATTTAATGTAATACATTACAAACAGTCAAGCTCTATTATCAATTGGTCCGCCTGTCCAATAGATACATGTAAAGCCAAACTTTGAATGCAATTCCTATGTATAAGCCAGCGTTTTGGGTGTTCGAAAAAAATCAAGCTCATTTAGAAACTAAACAGTTCAGGTGTTAGCAACAATTCTTCATAGCGCTATCGCTGAAATATACACTCATATTGTAGACAAACAAGTCTCAATATAACCAATGAAGTACGAACACAAATCGTTTCAGAAAAATAGTCCTTTGACTTTGCAAACCTTAATCAAAAATTCTCCATCGAAATTCATCAGTAGTGCAGCCATTCTCCTTGAGTCCTCTAGTCATCTTCTGTGTATATTGACGCAGACTTCCAGATCATATAGAGAATTGTCTTCAATTCTGTCTCTACCGAAGATCAACCATTAGAACGATGAAGTGCACCCATTTAGATTCCTTTGTTTTCTTCTTCAGCGCCTGCAATCCAGGATCAATGGCAATAAGCACACAATGATCTAAAAACTCCAGCAGTTGCGCCCTTCATTTACGATCACGTTGTTGTCAGATTTTGCCCCAGAATTTTACGTTCTCTCCTCTTTCAGACCACCCTTCCGATGCCTTCAACGTCCTCAGTTCTTCGACCAAGCTTTCAGCGGCTTAATTTCTTAAGCATAAATTTGTCTCAGACCACCAGGGATGTGTTGTAGTATAGATGAAATATAGCAGTGTCGGACGTTAACAGTAATATCTTCATCTAAGATCGTCTTCAATAGAACTTTCCATCAACATCCAGATGTTGCACACGCGGATATCATCCTCTCTTCCGAATGTATCAGCGCAGTTGTTCGATCTCCTCTTTTGATTGTGTTAGATGCTATTCGCCAGCGTTGGAACAGGAAAATAATTGGGCTGAGGTCTCCGAATCTTTCAGCATGATGCAGACGTACAGAGGATCAAAGTGGCACTTCTCCTTCTCTGTAGCAATCCTCAGAGAATTCGGAGTGCGCCACCTCCTTCCTCACAGATGACTGCTACACCTTGAAAATATGAACATACAAGAACGTGAAAGTGCTTCGATGATCAGAGATGGATTAAAATTTTCGAGCGCTCATCAAATTAAAAAACTTTGAAACAGTTCAATAAACATCAACAGATCCTTGACAATAGCATGACGTTGATGATGCACAAACATGGTACAGTTCCCTTCCTTGATTGACTTTCTTAACGTGAGCAGCACATCTTGTGGAGGGGTTGTCAGAATTCGTCTGAGAAAAATGCTGCACATCAACAGAATGATCATAGAGTGTCGCGATGACAACAGCATCTATTGCCAGATACAAAACATGAAATGGCCTGCACAAAAAAAACATTCGGAGCCCCCCCAATATGGAGCAAAGCCCACATATTTATACACACAGAGATCATGTTTTTACCACTCTTTTGGTTTGGTACTTTAAGTTCTCATCCACTCTTTAATCCACACTTAATCACCACTCTTTTAATTAGCTTTCTGCACACAACTTACTTTCACCTCTCTTTTGATCTACACTAATTCTCTCCATTCTTTCTCTTAACCAACTTTTTCACTTTAAGTGCATCTTCCTTTCAGACCACTCGTTAATTCACTTTAATTACACACTTAGCTCATACCATTCTTTAAACACTTTTCATATATATCACTCATTAATTATCCATTTCATTTTCATTTTAAATCAATAACTTTAATTTTGATAATTAAATAATTCTTGTAATTTAAGCTTAGAATAAGAATTTAATTAAGTAGAACCTTAATATTTAAATTCACACACATGATTAAATTAATTAAGTAAATCATATTTTAATTTTTAATACATAAATGTTCCTTTTAAAGATTAATTTTAATAAATACCAATTATTTTAACCCTTAACATTCAATAAAACCCTTGAAAACCTACAAGAAACCCTTTGGAAACCCTTGAAACTCATTAAAATCTTTCTGATCCCTATCATTATTCCATTGACATTGACATAAACCCTAGCATTAACCCATTAAAATCTTTTGAGACCCTTCAGATGAATCTAATGAACATAAAATCATGTGAACTTAGACAACCCTAGGGTTGAATACCCATGAATCAAGCATGTATAAATATGAAATACTCATTAAATATGAAATTAGAGTAAACCCTAATATGAACATGTATTCTTTATCATTGCCTGTATCTGCAAATACTTCAAAAATAGTTAATTCTAATCAACATAATTGTTTAACAGTGATATACAAGGTTAGAATTCACCAATTAAGTTAATTGTATTTTATCTGGTCATCAACTGGAAAGTTGAAAACTTTCCGACATTCGCCCCGGCCAAACCTGTGCATCCTCCGGATGCGCCAACCTGCAGATCATAGAAAGCAATATCAAATTCTTTTGAAAATTATTCATGAATCAAATTAAAATTATCGGTATATAAAAATGCTTCTATCATTAGTACATCTTCAAATAGCAAAGAAAACTTATAAAATTATGTAAACTTGAATTTAAACCATTTTGTTCAATGCATGAATTGAAAACAGGTTTTTAGAAGGAAACTATAGAAGTCATTCAAATAGTGTTCGTACTAACTCTTCTATTAACTCTGTTTATAAGTAAAGCATATGTTATATAGGCCTTCTATCCTCATCTCCTAACCATTTGCCATTAAGATACAAAACTAACTCCCCTCTAGCATACATCCGCCTTATATAGCCCGCTTTTCAAATCAGAAGTGATTTCGAGACCACAACTGATTTATTTGATTTTTCTTTTATCTTATTTTTTTATCATAATTTTTCCTTTTTGTCATTGTTCATCATATACAACAACCATTAATGTACTGTTTTCAATTTTTCTTCGCAACGTTTTTGATGAAGGGGAAAGGCTTAACCCCTAATCAGAGCAAAGGATCTAGAGGTAAGCTAAAGCAGGAACTAGGATCTCTTTTAGCGAAATGGGTCAGATGTAAGGAAGCTTACCTATATAAAACAAGTCTACTTCTACTAGGAGTTGCAAGTTAAGCGTTCCTTCAACTATTCATATGACAGCCATATGTCTCTAATTCCTATCTTCTATTCAACCACATTCCTACTTTAGTGTAAATTCTATTTTTCATAATTTTAAGAAGTTTCTTAACCTAGTTGAAGAATGTACTTTTCAATTTGATTTGAGTTAGGTTTTCTAACTAAATTAGGTGGGAATAAGTCTTTCTTGTCCTTCGGTTCTGGCAAAACTATGGTAATTAAAGGTAAAATTCTAGAAATAAGTCGATCGTAATCTAATGTGTGTAAAGTTCTGTTAACTACTTTATCTTTAATAATTTCAATTATTATATTTTTTTTATTATTCGAACTATCAATTGAAGTGCGAAGTAATGTTCCTATAATTAAGTTTTCTAATTCTTGATTCTTAATATCAGAATCGTTTGTAGATACTAGTTTAGAACTACTTGTAGATCCTATCTCTTTAGACATATGAAAAAAAAAGATCTCAATTAATTTTCAGAGAAACAGTATGAAGAATTTCAAAATCAATCTTATTTAAGCCTATAAAAATCTTAATTATATCGAAAAGTGGAAGTGCTAGAAATCTTTAGGATTTTAAGCCTATACAAAAGTTTATCATAAGTGCTAATACAATTCTCTTAATAGATAATCCTATACAACTTAATAAAAAATCTTCAAATATCGTAATTTCGTGATCTTGAAATCTCGTATGCTTGTGTCCTCGTATTCTCCTTTGTAATCTCTTCAATGATCTACAGAAATATCTTTAGGAACCCACATAAGTATGCTTTTTCTAAAAATAAAACACTCATTTAATAATTTATCTTTTAATACTTAACATAATTTTAATCCTATGCTAACATATGCATACAAAACTTTTAACTTCCTAACTTTAATGCTTATGTTAACTTCATTTTGCATACATGTACACCTTCCTATCTTACTTGCATATACATACACCACATATGTAGATGTACACATGTATACTTATTTTTATATGCATATGCACTCATCACTTTTCTAACTTTCATATGCATACATGCACACACACTCTCACATGCATGCATACCTTCAATGTAAATGTATATTTATGTACACATGCATAAACACACATATATACTTAAAACACAATCATGCATTCATAAATATACATGCATGCTTACACTCATGCACATGCATTCATAAACATTAATGTACACGCACATACATAACACATACACATTTAGATCATTCTATGGATAAACATAATACAAAGCATCAAAGCAGATGGAATATGTGAAAGCGTTGAGCAAACATCCTCATATAAGAGATATTCTAAGGTTGTGGCTCTCTTAAAAAATAATCAAAGACCAATTCCTTTCTCAAATAAGTATATCAAGAATATTGTGTTGACGACAATCTTTAAACAAATTATATCTTTCACACGTAAAATTCAAAAGAAAGGAATATGCATTTTGATAATTAAAGGCATATTGCGAAAGAATGTACATATAGTGAAGCCCAATATATAAAGTAACATGCTAAAATTTGGGGAACGTGAAAGTCCTAAAAAAAATGCATTGTTTATAAACAATAACTTACGCAAATTTCAACCAGTTACTATGCCTAAAAGCCTCACTAGAATTAAGCAAACACAACTAACAAACCACAATTCGTTTCATTCTTACGTAGGCATACGTGGAGTGAAAAAAAATGAGAAGTGGAATCTCGTTGTCTCTATAGGTCTCTGGCGGCCTTGCATAAGTAAGATCCAAAATTCTGTGATTATCCACATTGAACAATGGGTAGCCATTTGAAAAACATATCTGCACGATGGAGACGATCAAATATTTTTGTAGAGGGAAAGAAGTCTCTGGTGACATTAGATGACTAGATTCTGTATCTAAAGAACTGATAGAGGAAGAACGTATGTTCCCTATGTCATTCTCAAGAAAACCAATTCTATACGGTCGAACTGTGCCGCAGATCGAGGTACAAGTTTTCTGCATCGTCGCAAAGCAAATATGTGGAAAACTGCTAATCGAAACAAGACAAGATTTCTCAAACCGCTCGCATGAAGGTGATGCCTCTCTGAAATCAAGCTTCGTATGAAAAAACATCCAAGGTAGAAGACCTTGTAAGAAGAAAGCAAGTGTTGGAGGTGAAGAAATTCACCACGTTTAACATTCTACTGCCATTCTTTTTGTTGTGGTTAACAATCCTACGCTGCTGATGCTAAACAACCATGGATTAAAGGCATGTAACTTACATTATCACAAGTAATCAGATGTTTGAATTCTTGTCGATAACTACGCACACAGAGAGAAAGACATGAAGCCTTTCAGCACACACAACCTTTGCCCTACGCTACACAACTATTCTCCTGGCACTTTGAATTTTGATTGCATAAAGATGGTAGAATCGATCTCAGCCTTGCCATAATATTGTCTCAATCACACCTCCAAGATTCACTCTATAGCAATTGATGGGGGAAGTATCTCAACCCCTAAGCAACGATGAATCGTGAATGACCTCCACAGGTATCCTTCTTTGACCTTGCACATAAAAAATGCTCTTACTCAGAGCATATGCAGAGAACTCCAGTGAGCTTTTGTAGACCTGTAGTAGACACCAAGAGCTTTCCAGCAAACCAAATTTCACTTCAAATGGATGCCTACACAAGGAGAAACAATGTCTACAACATTAGCTAGTTGAATGCTCACAACTGCTAGTCAAGCAGAGACCTCACTTCACTCCAGCAAGCTTTTCCCAGAGATTATACAGAGAATGAATCTCAAACTTGGGTCAACTTTAGAGCACTCTAATAACTACCAAATGACACCAAAATCATAGCAAATGGATACATAGAGAAGGAGAACCAGCCCTTACAATAGAGAGCAAAATATTTCCAACAGAGCCTACACAAAGAGAGAGATATCGATCACACAACTTCACTAAAATGAATGTTGCTCCCAGCTTACTTAGCGAATGCTCTAGAGAATTGGTAAGCATAAATTAGACTCTTATAGCTATCCAATGAGACAAGAATTACATCAAATGGATACCATATGAGGGAGAACCAATGCTAACAACGCAGGGGTAGAGAGTTGCAACACTGCCTGCGCACACACATAGATATGCCTACTAAAAGAAAACAAACAAGCAAGCAAGGGGGTTGCTTAAGCAAGGGGCTTGCTTATCACAACTCCAGCACTTAGTGCTCACTTTACATGAGCTAAAACTCCAAGAAGATGGCCCAAAAGAAGTCGGGATACATGCTCATTTTATAGTGAGAGGTGTGCCCCTAAAATCTAGGAACTACCTTTCCAAATCAGCCTCCTAACTTGGAGGAATTAGTTGAGATGACTTGGGGAGTGGTTGAGTGATTTTTCTTGATGGAATCTCGTGGCTTTTGGCTTCCTTTGATTGCTCCACATGTCCATAAAAGATTCCCCACGAATTTTTAGCTTGAAGCTTGACTTTTAACACTCCCCCTCAAGCTTCAATTCTTCATCCTCATCCAAGCTCCTTCATGTTGATGCATTGCTTGAATTTTGAAATCTTCATCCCATCCAAAGCCTTTGTAAAAATGTCCGGAACTTGGTCCTTGGTACCAATACGATGTACTGAAACTTCCTTGGATATCACCTTTTCCCTTATGAAGTGATAGTGCACTTCAATATGCTTGGTTCTAGCATGATAGACAGGGTTCGATGCTAGATGAATGCTACTCATGTTGTCACAAAAAATTGGATATGTGTCAACCTGCAAATTAAGCTCCATAAATAACTTCTTAATCCACATTAGCTCACATGTGACTTGAGCCAAAGCTCTATACTCAGCCTCAGTGGAAGATAATGCCACCGTGGGTTGCTTCTTTGAAATCCATGAGATGATCTTGCTAACTAGCATGACTAGGTAACCACTTGTACTCCTTCTATCTTCCTTCGAACCGGCCCAATCGGCATCGGAATAAGCTTTGACCTGCATATCATCATCAAATGAGTAGAACAATCCTTCATTTATAGTGGCTTTGAGATATCGCAACATTCTTCTTGCAGCTTGCAAGTGTGTAGTCCTTGGACTATGCATAAATTGTGATAACACTCCAACTCCATATGCTATGTCGGGCCTGGTTATTGTGGCATAATTGAAAGAGCCTACAATAGATCGATACAAAGTTACATCCTCTAATGGCTCTCCATCAATGGAGCTTAGCTTTACATTAACTTCCATGGGATTTGAAATAGGCTTGCAATGTAGCATCCCAAACCTCTCAAGTAGGTCTAGAATATACTTCCTTTGTATGAGCATAATACCTTCTTCTTTGTATACAACTTCAATGCCAAGAAAATACCTAAGATCTCCAAGATCAGAGATCCTAAACTCCTTTCCAAGCTTTGCCTTGATCTCCTCAATGCCCTTTGTATCATTACCTGTAATGATAAGATCATCTACATACACACACATGTAGACCACAAGTTCTCCTCTTTGTTTGATGAAGAGAGATGGATCCGCCTTGCATTGATTGTAACCACATTTGATCAAATAGTCCACCAATCTTTGGTTCCAAGCCCTTGGAGCTTGCTTTAGGCCATAAAGTGCCTTCTTCAACCTACAAACATGATGTGGAAACTCTTTATGAACAAAACCTAGTGGTTGCTCCATGTATACCTCTTCTTCCAAGTCTCCATTGAGAAAGGCATTCTTGATATCCAATTGGAAGAGCTTCCATCCTTTGCTAGCAGCCATTGCAATGAGTGTCCTAAGGGTGCTCATCTTTGCCACGGGGCTGAATGTCTCTTCAAAGTCCACTCCATAGGTTTGTGCAAAACCCTTGGCCACCAATCTTGCTTTGAACCTAGAAATAGATCCATCTGAATTCCTCTTTACTTTATACACCCACTTATTACCTATTACCTTCATGTTCTTCTTCTTGGGCACTAGAGTCCATGTTTGATTTTCCTCAAGTGCGTCGATCTCTTCTTGCATTGCCTCTTTCCATTCGGTGTACCTGCTTGCATCTTCATAGCAATCGGGCTCATGATCTTCTACTACTTTGTTCATATATGCATAATGTGTTGCCATGTATGAATCATAAGTAAACCTTTGAGTTGGATACTTAACTCTAGAAGAATTCCTTTCTTCACCTTTTGGAGGAATAAACCTCCTTTTCCTTGGGAACTTGATCTCTTTCTTTGACGTGGCTTCTTTCTCCATCATGTGTCCTTCATCATCTTCAACTTCATTACCTTCTTCATCCAACTCCACCAATGTTGCTTTGCCTTTGTTGATTGATTGTGCTTCATAGCTTGATGAAGATCTCCCCCTCCATGGTGAGTTCATGCTTGAACTATCTTCATTGATGGAACACCTTGGGCCGCTTAGCTCTAGGTCGATTTGTTCTTCATCATGTCCATGCTTTTCTTCTTCATAGTCCTGCATACAATCATACTTCTTATACCAAGGGAGTAGCTCATCAAATGCTACATCCCTTGATATCCTCAAGTCCTTTGTGTTTGGGTTGAAGCACCTGTAACCTTTACGATCATTTGAATATCCTAGAAACACACACTTTTTTGCCTTTGGTTGTAGCTTGTGCCTCAATTCACTTGGCACATGTACATAACAAGTACATCCAAATATCTTCAAGTGGGAAAGATCAGGTTTCTTACCATAATAGGCTTGATATGGTTTCAAGCCATGGATCCCTGAGGTAGGAGCCCTATTCATTAGATACACGGCGGTATTTGCTGCATCACTCCAAAACATGTTAGGTACATTCATCTCATTAAGCATTGCTCTAGCGATCTCGGCAATGTATCTATTCTTTCTCTCTGCTACTCCATTTTGTTGGGGTTTGTACCTACATGTTACTTGCCTCTTGATGCCTTGATCCATTAAAAAATCAAAAAACTCATGGAGAAATATTCTCCCCCTCCATCGGACCTTAGCTTCTTGATATATGTACCTGTTTCCTTCTCTACTATTGCCTTGAATGCTTTGAAACATGTAAACACATCTGATTTGTTTTTGATGAAATAAACCCAAACCATCCTTGTGCAATCATCTATAAAAGTGACAAAGTACTTGTTACCTCCAATGGATTGCTCTTTGGTTGGCCCCCACACATCTGTATGTATCAACTCCAATGGATGTTGGCTTACGTAGCCACTCTTCTTGAATGGAAGTCTCGCTTGCTTCCCTAGTTGACAAGATTCACATAAATGCTTCATACCTTGTCCTTGGAAGTTGGGAAGACCTTCAACCAGCCTCTTGAATTGCATTTCCTTCATTCTTTGTATGTTGATGTGACCTATCCTCTTGTGCCACAAGTCCAACTCCGAAATCCTCTTGTTTCCATATGTGAAGTAGACATGTTGAGTGGAATGAGAATTTACCTCCAAAGTGAAGAGTCTCCCTTGCTTCTTTCCTCTTGCTATGACCTTGTAACCTTGCTTAGGGTTCTCCACAAAGCATCCACCTTTGTTGAACTTTACTTGATAGCCTCTTTCAACCATTTGCCCAACGGACACCAAGTTCTTTGTGATAGTAGGTACATGCAAGACATCCTTGAGACATCTTCCTTCCTCCTTGTCATCCAAAGCTACATCTCCAACATGGGAGATCTCATGGGCTGTATCATCACCTGTTTCTACATGTCCTTTACCTTTGGGAACATGTAGATTAGTAAACCAAGAAGCATTGCAACTCATATGGTTGCTACATCCACTATCAATATACCAAGTGTTATCTACTTTGCTTGAATTCCCATTCATGTGCATCATCAAGAGATTGTCATTTTCTGAACTTGTAGAAGCATAATTACCTTGGCCTTTGTATGAAGAACCTTAATTATAGTTCCTTTGGTTTCCTCCTTGGTAGCAATCTCTAGCATAGTGGCCAAACTTGCCACATATGTAACATCCTTCGCCATCTTGATTCCTGTTTTGTTGATGTCGTCCTCCTCTTCCTCTTGATCTTCCTCTCCCTCTTTGTGATGAGGTGCCTTGGTCATGTCCTTGATTTCTTGAGTGGCCTTGCCTTCCTCCAAACCTTCGTTTGCCCCTTCCTTGTCCTTGTCTTCCTTTGCCCCTTTGATTACCTGCATAGAAAACTTGTGCATCTTTGCTTTTAGTTGAACTTCCACCTATGTTCATTTCTTCGGTGACCATGAGAGCAACCAATTGCTCAAAATCGGGAAGATTATCCCTTACATAAACTGAAGTGGTAAAGGGTTTCCACTTCTCATCATCTCTCAAACCATTGAGAGTATAAGCCACAAGATCGTCATCGTCTACGTGGCTTCCAATGGATCCCAATGCATCTGATAACTCCTTGACCTTAAGTATGTAGTCATTTATGCTACTCCCTGAGCTCTTCCTAAGGTTGTTGAGCTCATTCTTGAGTTGGATCTTCCTTGCTTTGGTGCTTGTTGAATAAAGCCTTTCAAGTGTCTCCCATACCTTCATGCTTGAATCCAGGTCTTGGATATGGCCGATCATGCTATTGCTAATGTGTTGGGAAAGAATAAAGATAACCCTCTTGTCTCTTTCATTCCATTTTCTAAAGGCCCTTCTCTGGTCATTGGTTGGATTCTCATCCAACCTAGGTCTTGGTTCACTTCCACTAATCAACCCCCAAAGGCCCTTGCCCATAAGATAGTTGGAGACCCTAAATCTCCATGGTTGATAGTTACCTTTGTCTAGCTTTTCAATTTGAGTGTTGAAGTCTCCCATATCTAGTCTTTGATACTTGACCTAGCCCTTGGCTAATGCTCCAATGTGTTTAAAATGAAAATGAGGCTCTGAGGTTACCTCAATCCAAAGCTTTCCTTAGATGGACACCTTGTGCTCTTGCAAATTTGAGTAGAATAGCTCCCCCTTGATGTGAGCTACCTCCAAGAAGCTTTTGTTGATGCAACTCTTCACCCACCAACTCCAAGAGGTCTTCTTGCTTGTATGTGATACCTCCAAGATGCCCAAATGCTTTGATACCACTGATGGGGGAAGTATCTCAACCCCTAAGCAACGACGAAGTGTGAATGACCTCCACAGGTATCCTTCTTTGACCTCTGCACACCAAAAATGCTCTTACTCAGAGCATATGCAGAGAACTCCAGTGAGCTTTTGTAGACCTGTAGTAGACACCAAGAGCTTTCCACCAAATCAAATTTCACTTCAAATGGATGCCTACACAAGGAGAAACAATGTCTACAACATGAGCTAGTTGAATGCTCACAACTGCTAGTCAAGCAGAGACCTCACTTCACTCCAGCAAGCTTTTCCCAGAGATTATACGGAGAATGAATCTCAAACTTGGGTCAACTTTAGAGCACTCTAATAGCTACCCAATGACACCAAAATCATAGCAAATGGATACATAGAGAAGGAGAACCAGCCCTTACAACAGAGAGCAAAATATTTCCAACAGAGCCTACACAAAGAGAGAGATATCAATCACACAACCTCACTAAAATGAATGTTTCTCCCAGCTTACCCAGCGAATGCTCCAGAGAAATGGTAAGCCTAAAATAGACTCTTATAGCTATCCAATGAGACAAGAATTACATCAAATGGATACCATATGAGGGAGAACCAATGCTAACAATGTAGGGGTAGAGAGTTGCAACACTGCCTGCGCACACACATAGATATGCCTACTAAAAGAAAACAAACAAGCAAGCAAGGGGGTTGCTTAAGCAAGGGGCTTGCTTATCACAACTCCAGCACTTAGTGCTCACTTTACATGAGCTAAAACTCCAAGAAGATGGCCCAAAAGAAGTCGGGATACATGCTCCTTTTATAGTGAGAGGTGTGCCCCTAAAATCTAGGAACTACCTTTCCAAATCAGCCTCCTAACTTGGAGGAATTAGTTGAGATGACTTGGGGAGTGGTTGAGTGATTTTTCTTGATGGAATCTCCTGGCTTTTGGCTTCCTTTGATTGCTCCACATGTCCATAAAAGATTCCCCACGAATTTTTAGCTTGAAGCTTGACTTTTAATAGCAATAGCCATTCAAACAACCTCGCTCCCTCTCTCTCTCTTTCTCTCTCTCTCTCTCTCAAATTCATCAGCCATTACGTCTTCAACTTCTGTTCTACAATCTACAGGGCCAATCCCTTCTCTCGATTCATCCATCTATTCTTATCCGCTGATTGAGCCTTCGCTTTATCAGAACCTAATGCAGGAGGAAGAGACCATGATAGCAAGCAGATATATGTGCAAACATATACAATCGCCATCTACAAAATCTCTAGACGATCGTAAAGAAATAGAGTTGGTGGCCCCTAATGTAACATAATCCTGGTAGGAGATGGTTGAACCACACCCTATGAGAGAGGATTAGGAAGTAATCCTCAACCATGGCTTTTGGGGCAAGTGGTTAGCCCATCACATTCCTAACCAAGAGGTTGTGAGTTCAATTCCTTACATTGGTATCAGAGCCTAGGAAGTAGGCTTGGGCAAAGTGGAATGATCCAATGGCCTCTAAAAAAGGCACTTGGGCATCCTCCATGTGAAAGGGTAGGAATTGTGGAAGGCGCGCGTCGATTTCGATGATGGACCTTACAATGATTGGGGTGTATCTCCCAATCCGTAGGTCGGATTGAGGCGTGCAATATACCGTTGGAAAGCTCTCGGAACGAACTTTCCAATGAGCTAGCTTGGAAGTGTGAATTCCTTGGGAATCCTTGGGTGGCACTTGATTGAGTGTTCAAGATACCAAGCATGGGTGAGAACAAGGTTCAAGACTGAGGTTGAGAACAAGGGCTCGAGACACCAAGGTTGCGAACAAGAAGGTTCAAGACGCCAAGGTTGAGAGCAAGGGTTCAAGAGACCAAGGTTGCAAACAAGGTTCAAGAAACTGTGCGAGGTTGAGGAACATCAATTCAAGGGCACCTAGGGAGTTCAAGGGGCTGATCACCGAGGCTAGAGGGATACAAGAGTAGATCATTGAGGACAATGATCGACCAAGGGGGGAAGAATGTAACATAATCCTGGTAGGAGATGGTTGAACCACACTCTAAGAGAGAGGATTAGGAAGTAATCCTCAACCATGGCTTTTAGGGCAAGTGGTTAGCCCATCACATTCCTAACCAAGAGGTTGTGAGTTCAATTCCTTACACCTAAGTAGCATAACACAGTTGCATCTGCGAGTGTGCGAAGAAGAAAGGAAGGCAAAGGGATGAAGCGCTCTTCATATTTCATCTTAGAAATCAGAATCTTAGATTCCAAAGATGTCACAAATTGAAAATATAAAAAGCAACATAGTATGAGGCAATCGCCAATCAGTGCTGCATGTCTTCTCCTTGTGCCAGTTGTTTCATTGATGATGGAAGGGGTTGGACCTTGTCTGCCCACAAATCATGCATTCCATAAATATGACGGTGCAAGATCTTATAGAATTAACTATCGACACTCCAAGAACTATGATAGTTAACACCATGGAAGCATAAGAGGGCAAAAAAGTCGACTCAGCTGAACCTCTGCATCTTTACAGAAGAGAATCAAACCCCTCACTCTCTCTCATGCATCTTGCAGACGTCCTTTATCTGTGAACTATCACCTGCAACACCTCTCTCTCTCTCACTCTCTTTCAGCTATGTCAGCAACTAACAACATTCAATTTCGCAATTTACTCCTCTCTATGTGTGACAGAAGTCGCAACTATGAAATCGTGATGACAACAACATATGCATGACTCTCTCTGTACTCTCTATCATCAGCGTGAGCGATCACCCAGATCTGTCCATGATCTCTCTCTAATTATCGGTGTTCAGCAAGCCACCATCTATCGATTTCCATGATAACAGCCACGCTATCTCTCTCTCTCTGGATCCGACTACACCTAGTTCGAATGCAGTCACTTGAACATCTACCTTTGCACATCTCTACAAACACTTCGATTTCCTCACACACACACACAGTGGCGCGCGCACACAGGCACATCAAAATAAAACATCATCTAATAATCTCTGTAAATAGTGAAGACGAGGAAATCGGATTAACATTTATCTACATTCTTTTATGTTGAGCAGAACCTATAAGCTACAATTGCACAAAAATGGGCATGAATACTAGCAAAGGAATTGAAATTATGTAAGAGTCTTGCATCTCACTCTCTCTCTCTCTCTCTAAAGTCGGTTCACGTACCTACAGAAATATCATTAGGAACTAAATCATGAAATAATCATATATATATATATATATATATATATATATATATATATATATATATATATATATATATATATATATATATATATATATATATATATATATATATATATATATATATATATATATATATATACTTCAGGAAGCGTGTGCGCATGCATGATCTTAGTTAACTAACTCATACATGCATGTTAACTAAAACACGTCTATTTTATTCCATGCATTTACTAGTTCAACTAAAATATACACGTAATTTACTAAAACACATGTCTTAACTTAATCACACGTAAAATTTTTGTTAGTATTATATTAAAATATTACCACAACAATAAAATAACTAATTAATTCATTAAGTTATTTAGTGTATATATTATATTATAATTATCATTAATAATTTTATATTCATTTAGTTATTTATCATAACTATATTTTAGCTATTTAATAGTTATTCTATAGCTATTAACAATTAATTAAATATACAATGGCCTGAAAAAACAAAGGTTTAAAAAGCACGAATTTACACATGGATTTTAAGTAAGGTTAAGTAATAGGTTTATAATAAAGTAGAATGATTTTAACTATAAAATTATCATCAATGTTCATGCATACACATGACACTTACCTATACATATACACATATATGAGCATCATAATACTTCCTTGTATCCAATTATAAACTTGAAACCCTTTTAGATAAGAAAACCTTTGTTTAATCCAACTCTTCATGTTTCTTATTGCCCTGCAGGTACTAAGAGAAAGAAGAAAAAATTAGTCAATTCAAACCAATGCAGTAAAAAATATGAGAGAGACATTAACTGATTGACTTTCAATCAAAAATATTTTTATTTTTCTATATGACAATTCAAGTGAGGATCTCCTTCCGACATCTGCCCCCACCAAACGTGCACATCGCCCTCGATGGGCCAACCTGCAGTTCAGTAGGAAAGCAGTATCAAATTCTTTTGAAAAATATTTCTTGAACTATTTTCAAACTTATAGGAAATATGCTCCTAAAGGTGAGTACATCTTCTGATAGTTAAGAAAAACCTTTTTTTTTTTAATTATGCAAACTTGAATCATAAACGTTTTCGTTCAATGCATAAAATTGAAAACAAGTTTTAGAAAGTCCCATAGAAATCAAGCAGACAGTTGCGGTACTTGCTCTTGTCTTAACCCGTTCAAAAGTAGTAAATATTTTATATAAATGGTCTATCCCTCACTTCCTAGCCACTCGCCATAAGATGCATCTAACTAATTCCTCTATAGCATAAATCCGCCTCATATTGCCCGTATAGAATTTCAGAAGTGGTTTTGAGACCACAACTCAACATGATAACTATTTTCTTTTCTTTACTTTCTTTTTCTTTTTCTTTTTTTTTTTTAATTTTCTTTTTCTCATCTTGCAGTAGCCATTAATATGCTGCTTGATGTTCTCATTTCTCTCTTTTCTTAATTTTTCTTCGCAACTTTTTTGTTTAAGGGGAAAGGCTTAACCCCTAATCAGAGCAGAGGTTCTAGAGGAATGCTATATTGGGAACTAGGATCTCATTAGCGACATGGGTTGGAAGTTAAGGTAGCCTCCCTATATAAAATAAATTTACTTCTACTAGGAGTCGCAAGTCAAGTGTTCCTTCTCCTATCCTTATGAAAGCCATAGGGTCTCTAATTCTTATCCTCTCTTAATACACATCCCTACTTCAGTTTTAAATTCATTGTTTCATAATTTTAAAAATCTTCCTTTCCTATCAAAAAGATGTACATATCTACTCATGAAATGCATCAATAAAAATCATATTAGCAACTAGAAAATAAGTAAAGTTTAGAACTCTTTCACCTGATCATTTTTATTCTTCTTCATCGTCGTCCTCCAAGAAGTCTTCGTCCAATTCAAATTTACTGCTTTCTCTTCTTCTAAAGAGCTTGATTCTTTTCCCTGCAATCAAATTCTTTAGCATAGAACCATCAAATTCACGTAATTTATATGTACCTGTTTCATAAACTGAAACAACAACATAAGGTCCGAACAAACGTTTAGTTAGTTTCCGACGTGCATCGTATTGAGTATCAAACATACGACCATATACAAGCACCCAGTCACCACTCTCTATTGGTTGCGGTCTTAGTCTATGTTTCTTATCAAAATATAATTTATTTTTCAATCTAGATGTTTTTAATTTTTTTATTGCTTCTTTAAGATTTTCATTTCCTTGTTTTAATTGCTTAATTCGAAGTCCTAATAAGTCTTCTCTTGAAATATTATCTTTCCAACCTAGACTCATCCAATTAATTATCTGAGTATGAATGGGAAATAATGGTTTTTGACAGTACATGAGTTCAGCCGGCATAAAACTAGTTGTTCTCGTGTACGTTATGCGATCAGCCCAAAGAGCGAATGGGAGATATTTTGGCCATTGACCAATATCTCCGTGGCAAGCTTTAGAAATAGCCTTCACTATGGAAGGATGCCCTCGTTCTATTTTTCCATTCGCTTCTGGGTTATAAGCGGTCGTAAGAGACAATCGAATTCCATGTTGTGCAAAGAATTCTCTCGCCTCTCTCGCCTCTCTCGCATCTAACTCACCTCTATCGGCTACTACTTCTTCTATATATCCAAATCTGGATAATACTTCTTCTAAAAGGAATATGCGTACATTATAAGTAGTATTGGAACGAAGCACTCTACCTTCGATGTGATTTGTCAAATCCTCTCGTGCAAGAACAATATATCTCATGCCATCATTGCTTTTAGGCATGGTCACAAGGTCAACTACCCACTTTTAATGAATACAAGGTGGATAGGTCCGGTGAAGGGGATCTGTATGCTTGACAGAGGAGTGTAACTGGCACGTACTACAAGTGCTCACAAATTCTTTAACAGTTACATACATCCTCGGCCACCAGTAGCTTTCCCTAATCTTTTCATATGTAGCTACAAAGCCTTTATGACCAGCCCAAAGGCTTTCGTGCATCTCATGCATAACTTGCACTTGAAAAACCTTCAAACCTAGTACTCTTTGAGGGTTTCGAACCTTTCCTCTAGCATGTCTCACAAGATATCCATCTTTCAAGAAGAAATTGAAAGACTTCTTCCTGATGTTTCGGAATCGATTTGAAGAGCAGCTTAGGGAAGGTTGAAACGAACTGAGATAGTTTCCTATATCTCGCCACTCTCCTTCATAATCGTTTTCTCTAAATCTTTCATACGTATAGGTAGATGTTTCATATATTATTAAATTAATATGATTATTTAATGCTTCACTATCATTATCGAACTTTGCTCTTGAAAGCATATTAGCAACGGTGTTATGATTACCAACTATATGTACAAAAGCAGGATTAATGAATTTAATAAAAGCTATCCATCGTAGCATAGCTATATCTGGACAGGAACAATTAGCTATTAAACCTATTAACGGAAGACAATCGGTTTCTACTATTACATTAGCCCCTATAAAGTATGCTTTATCTGTTTTTAAAGTTGTAACTAATCCCCACAATTCTCTCTTAATTTGCGGGTAATTCTTTTGAGTATCATGAAGAATCTTTGCTCCAAAGCGAACTGCGTACCTTTGCTCCTCCTCATCATCCTGTCCAATGACCCAGCCTATACCAATAGGACTAGTGTCAACGTTTAGGATTACAGGCTTATTTCCTGTATAGTCAATACGTTTCAAAATAGGAGCATTGATAAGCAATTGCTTTAGACGCCTCATTGTTCTAGAATGCTCATTAGTCCAAAAGAATTTCTTTATTTTTCTCAATAAATCATAAAGCGGATTTGCTACATGAGCAAAGTGAGGGATCCAGATGACATAGAAAACACATGCACCTAGGAATCTCCTTACTTCACTTACATTGCGACATCTCTCAGAAATCCTATTAATGGTATATACTTTTGCTGGATAGGGTCTACGAGCATAATGGCCACATAAATGCCCAACTATTAGCACTTCATTAACACCAGAAGTTGATTTCTCTAGGGAGAAAGTTAGTCCAACCTCTTCAAATCTTTCAAATATCTTTTCACAATCTGAAATATGGCTGGAAACAAACTTTCTACAACCAGATGAATCTAAACTTTCATCCTTTTCTTTTTCCACACACCCTTTTATTGGAATGTCATCAATAAAAGGCATCGCCACTTTTGGGATAAAGTCATGTAGGACCAGATTCATAGCATTCATCATGTGTGCCACAAAATTCGTTGCTCCTTGTGGTAAAGTACACATACGTACTAAACCCAAAGGAGTCTTTATCGTGATCACATCTCGACTCTCAATTGCTAATTGAAACTAATCATACCCTGAATACAGGTCTCCCATTGAATAGATGGAGTAACCAGCAAATGCCTCGGCAAACTCACCTACGATGGGTCCCGTTCCTACATTTCTAATAGTGACTTTATTCACATGCTGCAAATCCTGAATAAAGCGTAGCTTCCCACTTTTTTTCGGTACCGTGAACCACCTATTATAGTATGGTGCTAAGGATGGTTCCAAGATTCTCATGGCAATCTTCTCCTTTAACAGTCTCATTAGCTCAGGTAAATGAGCCTTTGGAACTGGAATTGGACAAAGATTCCAAGGAATATGTGGTACTGTGAAAATAATAATTGGAGCTACTAGCTTTGGGTCTGCACATCCTATCTGATGAGTGAATAAAGAAAAAGCTTTACCATGACGAACAATCATCTTGGTAAACTGCTCTTTTTCAATTTGAGAAAGAAATTCATCTCCAAATTTAATAAACTTCTTACTCTCATCAGTAAATATGTGACCTATCTTAGATCGATCTCTAAGAATAGGATCATTTGATACTTGACAAAGTATGTCATGACTGTCTTTGGGTAAGGGTTGAGCTACAGGTTTTATTTTCTTTTCTACAGTTTTGTATTTAGTTTCTATGCTAATTTCATGTTCTAGGATAAATTCACTAATAATCTCATACTCTTGAATAGAGTTAAGAATTATTAGATTTGATTCTAAATTTTCATAAGAAACACTTTCTAGCTCTTCTAATAAAGTAGAACTTTTTGATAAATCAATTATACTCTCAATTTTCTCGTCACTTGAATTTAATCCGGTTTGTCTGAAATATTTTTTAGTTTGTTTTTTAAATGTTTTTGTAAGGTTTTCTTTAGTAATATAATGCAAACTAGGTGTAGGAGTACAAATTAGATAACTTTCAAATTTATGTTCATTGATAGGCGAGACATCAAAACAACGTCCACTATTGTCTCGCTTAATAGTGGAGTCTAGCAGAAATTTTGATCATAATAAGCCCCATATTTTCTTACAGCCAATGGATCATCACAAACATGACTGATCAAGCCAATGGGATTTCTTCTTAAGCTCTTTCTATTTCTAGTATGGTTTGGGTAAACCGTCATAACTTGCAAAGAATCCATCCCTGATTTGGATTGAATTCTTGCATACGCTGATCCGTCGTTCATTGCTTTTGTTTCCATCCTCATTTCAGCTATAAATGGCTATCCAAGAATCACTTCATATGAATAATTATCTTGAACAAAGAAGTGAAACTCTTGTCAAACACCACCTATCATAATAGGCACATTTGCACATGCACCCAACAAAATACCAGAGCCATTATCAGCTGTTCTCATCCACCAATCGTGCTCTTTATCCATTGGCCATCTAAATTTGTCAAAGAATTTTTTTGAAATCACATTTATCTCTGACCCTGAGTCAATGAGAGCCAAAGCTAAACAGGAATCCTTCTCATCTCCAATTCTAATCTTTACTTCTGGTGTGCCTCGTGCCTAGAAGGTAGAATTGTATTTACTTTCACTCTTTATCATTTCTTCATCAGGTTGTATGGGTCCTAGAAAATTTCTATTTACACTACCCGTTGTAAATTCTTCATCATCCTCATAGTCACTTTCACTCAATGTAACTGCATCATTCATAGCTAAGGTTTCCTCTGCCACGTCTTGCATGTCTTCGGCTTGTGGCAAAGGAAAGAGTCTTCTTCTAATAAGTCGAATAAAACTGTCCTTGAACTCCGGTTTTGCAATGGAAAACACTTGCTCAAGTGACATCGTTACTTGAATTTTTAGAAGAATGTCATTTAAAATCTCCCTAGCATCATTTTTCTTTTTGAGCTCGAAAATCATAATAGCACGTGGAGCTCTTCTACCCTTTTTCTTCCCTTTCTCTTCATTTTGCTTTTGATCTTCTTTATTGTCAGGTTTAGAGGTTTCTTTTTCCACTTTCTTCTGTTCTTCTTGGGGTTGAACATTTTCATCGGTCGGCTTTTTGCCTTCCTTTATCATTTTCCTCTTCTCTTCTTGAGATAAATTTGATTCATCAAATTGAACTTTTTTATCAATTTTCTTTTCATCTTCTCTCATTTGTCTCCTAGTTACCCTCCTATCACCTTCTTCTACATCGCCTGCACATCTTCTCGTCTCTGTTTTTCCTCAACATTTGCAATATGAGAAAAGACAGAGGATTGATCTACAGGAGATTTCCATGAGGTCTTGTACATTATCTCGTCTCTAGCTCGTACTAGTGCCTCTATTGAATATAGATTTTGGCTAGGCATTGAAGAAGGCTTATCCTTGACCGGCTCTAGTCTTGCAGCCGAAGTACTGGCAGTTGCATCTGAGACTGTTAAATTTTCGTAAAGCTTTTTCATTCCGCCTTTGCCCCAATTGACGGACAAAGGAAGACGTGACCTAAAGTCACATAGTCTTCTATCTATTTCTATGACTAATTGATTCGCCTTAGCACTTTTTAATTCTTCACAAGCAATTGATGCGTGCTCCTGACTATCGCACCAAACACAACGCTTCACACCAGTCCATCTTCTCTCATTATTTCTTTGAAAGGGTGGCTATACAGCAAACTGAGGAGCTTGTTGAGAAGCAAACTAAGGAGCTTGTTGAGAAGCAAACTGAGGAGCTTGCTGAGAAGCAAACTGAGGAACTTGCTGTGGTACTGGCTGAAAGACTGGTTGAGGTGGAACATACTGAGGCATAACTTGTTGATTAGGCAGAGCTTGCCCTGCACCACTACTACTAGCCCCTAGATCATTAAAGCTCATGGAGTAAACTTGTTTATTTAAGTTAGCAACCTCTTTTGAAAGAGATGCTTGCATGTTCATAACATTTTCCATCTGTTTACATAGAATATCCAATTGAAATTCTATGGGAGCTTTAGTGGCAGCTGCATTATTAGCCGTAGTCGTAGCAGCAGGCATTGGCATATCAACTTCCCTTATAGCAGGAGTTTCCCTTGGCTGAGAAGCATTAGGTTTAGCATACAAAATCGTTTGCCTTTGCTTCATTTGAGCAACAGCCTCTATCTCTTTTCTGACCTTCTCTCAGTCATCAGTTAGCCCATACCTTTATCCTGGCTCCTCTATTCGTCTTTCAATTTCGGCCCTATCTTCTGGATTAAGTATCTTAAGAAAATATATAATTACATCTGGATTTATAGCATTTCTATCATCTTCGGGAAGTTGAGCCAGATGTCTCATAAACTCACTGTGAAGATGAGTTAAAGACTCATTGCTCTTAACAGTGTTAAACCACTGCAAAAAACCTTCTCGACTGTGCTGGCTAAAATCCTCGAGGTAGAACATTTTATGAAGTTCCTTTCTAAATTCCTCCCAAGTTTTTTCAGCGTGTTCTTGTATAGATTCTAGAATTGAACTAGAAACTACACATCCAAAGTATTTCACTAGTACATCTTCAGGTAATCCTTGGATTTGCACTTGTTCCTCAAATGCATCCAAGTATTCCGTAATGTTCCGTCCAGTAAATTTTCCTTTTTCTTTTAGAATAGCTTGAACTGTACATGTCCCTTGCTTTTCTATCATCATATTCTTGAACATCTCCTCCATTTTGCGTTCTTGATAACGCTTCGAATGGAGAAGAAGTTCCCTAATAGCTGGATCTAATTGCTCTATAAATTGCCTAAATCTATCACTAGTTGATAAAGCCAGGGATGGCTTTATCCTAGTCCTAGGCTTTACTAATTCTAAATTTTCTTTTCTAAAAACGTTTTTGATTTCTAAACCCTAAATTATGACTTATCTCTTATATTTACTCTTTTTGAATTTAAGTTTTTTAGAGATTTTAAATTTTTTTAAAACTTTTTCAATTTTAAAGGGTTTTTAATAAGGTAATTTTTATAAAATAGTTTTTCTTGATTTAAGTCTTTTAGTTTACTATTAATTTCCTTAAAATTAATTTCTTTGAAGAAATAAAAGCATTAACTATAAGTTAAAAAGAAACCTAAATTTAAACTATTTTTATGCTATAAGCTTTCTTTTTTATGCAATAAAACAAACAATCTTTCTTTTTCAAAACTTAAAATCTTTTCTTTTTAATGATGCAAAAATAATGGCTTTTCCTAAAAATGCAAATATTTAAATGCTATAAGTAAATATTATATTTCCTAGATACGAAAGAAAGATTCAAATATTCTTTAAATGTTAATATGAAGGTGCTTAGATCCTAGTGTAGATGAAAACAACTTTTCTTTTTAAGTGATGTGCGTAAACTAAAAATAAAGAACTTAAATTAAACACCTTACTTGATGATATTTTTGCTGAAGAGGTTCAAAAGTGAACGTTAAAACAATCTTAAACACAAAACTAAAATGACCATGAATATATCTTGATTCTCTTGAACCTTGAGGGGGGGGGGGTTTGAAACGACGAAGCTCCACCAGTTGGAAATCCTTCTTCCACGATTTTGTCACAGCTTCAATCTTCAATTTTCCTGCATACAAGAAGAAGATAAAATTAAATTAAAACTGAAAATGCAACGTAAGTCCTAGGCACACTATCGTCACGCTTCACGTCGGGTTCACCAAAGCTGTCGTAGAGGGGTGTGAAGGGAGGCTGACGTTCATCTACAAGAATCCCGCTAACCTAACCGTGTGACTGCACGCAGGGTGCTTCTAAGTATGCCTAGGGCCTTAGGTTGGTTTTTTCAGTTTAGGTGTGATAAAAACTATAGGTTTCTAATTTATGGGAGTGCAAATTAAGAACTATTTTTTTAGACTAAGAGCCGTAAGGACGAGCGTTTCTATATCTTTCTATAGCTTCTAATTGATAAGACAAAACTAAGTTCTCGCTTGTAATTTTATCTTTAACAAAGTCAACTTTTTCATTTTCAATTTGATTTGAGTTAGGTTTTCTAACTAAATTAGGTGGGAATAAGTCTTTCTTGTCCTCCGGTTCTGGCAAAACTATGGTAATTAAAGGTAAAATTCTAGAAATAAGACGATCGTAATCTAACATGTGTAAAGTTTCGTTAACTACTTTATGTTTAATAATTTCAATTATTATATTTTCGTTATTATTCGAACTATCAATTGAAGTCGGAAGTAGTGTTCCTATAATTAAGTTTTCTAATTCTTGATTCTTAATATCAGAATCATTTGTAGATACTAGTTTAGAACTACTTGTAGATCCTATCTCTTTAGACATACGAAATAAAAAAAATAAAGATCTCAATTAATTTTCAGAGAAACAGTATGAAGAATTTCAAAATCAATTTTATTTAAGCCTTTACAAATCTTAATTATATCGAAAAGTGGAAGTGCTAGAAATCTTTAGGATTTTAAGCCTATACAAAAGTTTATCATAAGTGCTAATACAATTCTCTTAATAGATAATCCTATACAACTTAATAAACAATCTTCAAATATTGTAATTTCATGATCTTGAAATCTCGTATGCTTGTGTTCTCGTATTCTCCTTTGTAATCTCTTCAATGATCTACAAAAATATCATTAGGAACCCACATAAGTATGCTTTTTGTAAAAATAAAACACTCATTTAATAATTTATCTTTTAATACTTAACATAATTTTAATCCTATGCTAACATATGCATACAAAACTTTTAACTTCCTTACTTTAATGCTTATGTTAACTGCATTTTGCATACATGTACACCTTCCTATCTTACTTGCATATACATACACCACATATGTAGATGTACACATGCATACTTATTTTTATATGCATATGCACTCATCACTTTTCTAACTTTCATATGCATACATGCACACACACTCTCACATGCATGCATACCTTCAATGTAAATGTATATTTATATACACATGCATAAACACACATATATACTTAAAACACAATCATGCATTCATAAATATACATGCATGCTTACACTCATGCACATGCATTCATAAACATTAATGTACACGCACATACATAACACATACACATTTAGATCATTCTATGGATTAACATAATGCAAAGCATCAAAGCAGATGGAATATGTGAAAGCGTTGAGCAAACATCCTCATATAAAAGATATTCTAAGGTTGTGGCTCTCTTAAAAAATAATCAAAGACCAATTCCTTTCTCAAATAATTATATCAAGAATATTGTGTTGACGACAATCTTTAAACAGATTATATATTTCACACGTAAAATTCAAAAGAAAGGAATATGCATTTTGATAATTAAAGGCATATTGCGAAAGAATGTACATATAGTGAAGCCCAATATATAAAGTAACATGCTAAAATTTGAGGAACGTGAAACTCCTAAAAAAAATGCATTGTTTATAAACAATAACTTATGCAAATTTCAACCAATTACTATGCCTAAAAGCCTCACGAGAATTAAGCAAACACAACTAACAAACCACAATTCGTTTCATTCTTACGCAGGCATACGTGGAGTGAAAAAAAAAATGAGAAGTGGAATCTCGTTGTCTCTATAGCTCTCTGGCGGCCTTGCATAAGTAAGATCCAAAATTCTTTGATTATCCACATTGAATAATGGGTAGCCATTTGAAAAACATATCTGCACGATGCAGACGATCAAATATTTTTGTAGAGGGAAAGAAGTCTCTGGTGACATTAGATGACTAGATTCTGTATCTAAAGAACTGATAGAGGAAGAACGTATGTTCCCTATGTCATTCTCAAGAAAACCAATTCTATACGGTCGAACTGTGCCGCAGATTGAGGTACAAGTTTTCTGCATCGTCGCAAAGCAAATATGTGGAAAACTGCTAATCGAAACAAGACAAGATTTCTCAAACCGCTTGCATGAAGGTGATGGCTCTTTGAAATCAAGCTTCGTATGAAAAAACATCCAAGGTAGAAGATCTTGTAAGAAGAAAGCAAGTGTTGGAGGTGAAGAAATTCACCAAGTTTAACATTCTGCTGACATTCTTTTTGCTGTGGTTAACAGTCCTACGCTGCTGATGCTAAACAACCATGGATTAAAGGCATGTAACTTACATTATCACAAGTAATCAGATGTTTGAATTGCTTCTTGATAACTACGCACACAGAGAGAGAGACATGAAGCCTTTCAGCACACACAACCTTGCCTTAATATTGTCTCAATCACACCTCCAAGATTCACTCTATAGCAATGGCCATGCAAACAACCTCGCTCCCTCTCTCTCTTTCTCTCTCTCTCTCTCTCTCAAGTTCATCAGCCATTACGTCTTCAACTTCTGTTCTACAATCTACAACACCAATCCCTCCTCTCGATTCATCCATATATTCTTATCCGCTGATTGAGCCTTCGCTTTATCAGAACCTAATGCAGGAGGAAGAGACCATGATAGCAAGCAGATATATGTGCAAACATATATAAATGCCATCTACAAAATCTCTAGACGATGGTAAAGAAATAGAGCTGGTGGCCCGTAAGTACCATAACACAGTTGCATCTGCGAGTGTGCGAAGAAGAAAGGAAGGCAAAAGGACGAAGCGCTCTTCATAATTCATCTTAGAAATCAGAATCTTAGATTCCAAAGATGTCACAAATTGAAAATATAAAAAGCAACATAGTATGAGGCAATCGCCAATCAGTGCTGCATGTCTTCTCCTTGTGCCAGTTGTTTCATTGATGATGGAAGGGGCTGGACCTTGTCTGCCCACAAATCATGCATTCCATAAATATGACGGTGCAAGATCTTATAGAATTAACTATCGACACTCCAAGAACTATGATAGTTAACACCATGGAAGCATAACAGGGCAAAAAAGTCAACTCAGCTGAACCTCTGCATCTTTACAGAAGAGAATCAAACCCCTCACTCTCTCTCATGCATCTTGTGGACGTCCTTCATCTATGAACTATCGCCTGCAACACCTTTCTCTCTCACTCTCTTTCAGCTATGTCAGCAGCTAACAACGTTCAATTTCGTAATTTACTCCTCTCTATGTGTGACATAAGTCCCAAATATGAAATCGTGATGACAATGACATATCCATGACTCTCTCTGTACTCTCTATCATCAGCGTGAGCGATCACCCAGATCTGTCCATGATCTCTCTCATTATCCGTGTTCAACAAGCCACCATCTATCGATTTCCATGATAACAGCCACTCTATCTCTCTCTCTCGATCCGACTACACCTAGTTCGAATGCAGTCACTTGAACATCTACCTTTGCACATCTCTACAAACACTTCCATTTCCTCACACACACACACACAGAGGCGCGCGCACACAGGCACATCAAAATAAAACATCATCTAATAATCTCTGTAAATAGTGAAGACGAGGAAATCGGATTAACATTTATCTACATTCTTTTATGTTGAGCAGAACCTATAAGCTACAATTGTGCAAAAATGGGCATGAATACTAGCAAAGGAATTGAAATTCTGTAAGATTCTTGCATCTCACTCTCTCTCTCTCTCTAAAGTCGGTTCATGTACCTACAAAAATATCATTAGGAACTAAATCATGAAATAATCATATATATATATACTTCAGGAAGCATGTGCCCATGCATGATCTTAGTTAACTAACTCATACATGCATGTTAACTAACACACGTCTATTTTATTCCATGCATTAACTAGTTCAACTAAAATATACACGTAATTTACTAAAACACATGTCTTAACTTAATCACAGGTAAAATTTTTGTTAGTATTATATTAAAATATTACCACAACAATAAAATAACTAATTAATTCATTAAGTTATTTAATGTATATATTATATTATAATTATCATTAATAATTTTATATTCATTTAGTTATTTATCATAACTATATTTTAGCTATTTAATAGTTATTCTATAGTTATTAACAATTAATTAAATATACAATGGCCTAAAAAAAAGGTTTAAAAAACACGAATTTACACATGGATTTTAAGTAAGGTTAAGTAATAGGTTTATAATAAAGTAGAATGATTTTAACTATAAAATTATCATCAATGTTCATGCATACACATGACACTTACCTATACATATACACATATATGAGCATCATAATACTTCCTTGTATCCAATTATAAACTTGAAACCCTTTTAGATAAGAAAACCTTTGTTTAATCCAACTCTTGATGTTTCTTATTGCCCTGCAGGTACTAAGAGAAAGAAGAAAAAATTAGTCAATTCAAACCAATGCATTAAAAAATATGAGAGAGACATTAACTGATTGACTTTCAATCAAAAATATTTTTATTTTTCTATATGACAAATCCAAGTGAGGAAATCCTTCCGACACCGGAAAACAGAAATGCAATTATGAAGATATGGAATGAGGTGAGTTTGCCATTAACCAAGTCTTCAAGAACGGAAAGTTGATTGATTTTGGTGGTGAGAAGAAGAGTGGCGAAGATCTTGAGGCATGGATTGAAGAACTAGAGGATTTCTTTGAACTTTGATAATTTAGTGAAGATTCCAAGGCAGAAGGTCAGATCCTACACTAGGGTGGGATCGCAAAGCTATGGCAGAAACCATATATGAAATGCAAACGCATTCTGGTCCATATCTATGGAAGGAATTTAGAGAACAAGCTGCAAAATGCTATTATTCTCCACACTACCATATGGAGAAGAAGATGGATTTCTATAATTTTCGACAACACAAAAGTGATAAGCATAGCCTATCTGTTGATAAGTACAAAGAGAAGTTCCTACATCTTCTTAAATATGCATTATAGGTTAGTGGTAGTGCTCTAAAGATCAAATTTATTGAAGGGCTTTGTGAGGAACTTCGCTATCAAGTCAAGGGATATGGATGCATTGATTTTCTTGATGCTGTTGGATGGCCGAGAACTTTGAGAAGATGGAGAAGTTCAATTTGCAAAAGGCAAAAACAAGCAAATTCATTCGAAAGGAACATAGGCCACAGAGACATGTTGCAATGAACATGAACAATTGAAAGAAGGCTCCATCTTCAAATAAGCAAGGCAAAAATCTTGGTCAGATGGAAAATCAAAGGAGGTGTCAACCAATCGAGTGGCAACAAGACCCTTATATTATTGAGAGGGCAAAAAGACTTCTTCTGTGTTTTTGTTGTGTGAAGCAAGGGCATGAGACCAAAAAGACATATGAAGATATTTTCGGATATGTTTTTTTGGTGTTTTTCTCTTTTTTTTTACAGGTATGCTAAAGAAAGAAAGCATACTACGATCGCATGACTTTTTGTGAAAGTTTTGGAGAAACTCGGATTTTTCTAAATTTGGTGTATCACACACTTCTTTGGGAGGGATGCGATCAAACTCTGATATACGGAGACCTACGCATCAACAGAGGGGACACACAAAAGTCTTAGAATTACCTTGTGATTGAGAGTGAGAGTGAGAGTGAGAGTGAGAGTGTTATTCAGAGTGTGAGTGTGGATGCGATTATGATAGCTCAAGGGTGGTCGGGAGGTAGAGGCTTTGTGAAGAAGCTATTGTCCAAATCTATTGTAACTACTGATTCATATCTATAATATCAGAATCCTTCCTTCTCTGCGTCATATTTGTTTCTACTCTTCTGCATCAGATTTTCTCTTACCTTGTGCAATCTCTGCATTCTTCTCTCCTCTGTTATTTTTGAGTGATGGAAATATTGTGATTGGGGATAGATGGTAATTGAGGAAATGCTACAAGTCGTATCAAAGCATAATCAATCCTTGGGAATGATGGAAGGTTTAACACAAAAGATTTGTGAACAAGAGGAGCTTATTCAAAAGTTTCTTGGAGAATTGCACAAAGAAGGAGGCAAAAGCAACCAGAAGGAGTAACAAATTTGTTTGTGGAGCTGAACGATGAAGTAGATGAAGGTGTGTGAACTGTTAGTATATGATCAATGTCTACCCCTCATGATTGTATGCACATTTTGTAAGGCCCCCTTTATGAGGAGAAGCCAAGCGTGCATTACCCAATTGATGGGAATCCCAACTTGAATGTTGGATGAAGGTCATATTGGACCATGTAAGATATTATAAGGAAAGGGAGTTACCAGGGTCCCCAATTGTGGGGTTCGGGGTAGCGGTGAGCAGCCCCGGCTGGGGGGTCCCAGGGGGCCAGCGGGCCCCCTGGTGGGGGTCCGAGGGCAGCGCCCCCGGCGCGACGATAAAGGGAATATTCCATGGAATATTCCCTATCGCAGTCAGAAATCATTTATATTTGTTAGATCGGTTCAAACAGTCTAAGCCGTGTATGGCAATTACGCGGGCGGTGGCCGCCCACGCTCTACCGCCCATGTATAGCCGTCCATGGCAGGCCACCCATGATCCTATATATACATGACTTTTGCACTACCTAAAACACCGAGTTGAGCCAGCATACCTCTACCTTGTATCTCCCTATCTAGAGTTGTCTAGATCACCATTTAAGCTCTACCTTGAGAGCGCACGGGTGGACAACGCCATCATCTTTGTACTTGCTGCTAGTAGAAAATTGTTGAGATTCTCCTATATCTATTATCTTCTCTGCTATTGCTCCTGTGTTATATTGCGTAACTATTGTCTTACATGGTATCAGAGCTGTAAGGTTCGAATAGCTTGAGAAGTATCATTATTTTAGCCTACTAGCAGACTAGAATATCAGTAGATTATTGGAGTGATTACATGATGGCTTCATCGTCGAATAGTAGTCTTGGTGCTTCAGCTAATGTTAATGTTGCACCTATTCGAATTCGTCCACCTGCATTCACAGAAGGGAAGCTGGATGGAACCAACTATACACTCTGGAAGTTCAAAATTTCTGCAATTTTGGACTCCTATGAATTACTTGACACTGTCATGGGACCGATAGGATTGGATCCAGAGCCTATACTAGTTGAAGATCCAGCAAATTCAAGATTGATGATTCAGCCAGATCCAGATCTTCTACGAGCTTGGAAGAGGTGGAATGCTGATGCATTATGTGCGATTGTCACTAGTGTAAGTGATTCTGTGCTTACTTTAGTTCAACATACTACTAAAGCACATGAGGCTTGGGGCATATTGGCTCGACAATATGAGACCAAGAACCACACTAGGATACACAATTTAGAAAATCAGTTGGCAAATGAAAAACATTTTGATTCTGAAAAGGCTGAAGATTTTATCAAACGGATAAAGCATCTTCAAGATCAATTGGCTGCAGTTGGTGTTGTTATAACACCAGAAGAGCTGGCTCGAAGATCTGTACGTGTTCTTCCAGCAAAGTATGATGGATTAGTAACAGCCGTTAACACTCAGGTAAGGCCAACTCCTCTTACATTTGAAGAGTTTTGTGCCATGCTTTTAGAAGAAGAGATGCGGCTGAAGAATCGGCAAAGTACAACTGATGCTGCATTCTCAGCAAATGCAAAAGGCTCTTCAGAGGGATCAAAGAAGAAGCCAAAGAAGAAAAAGTTCACAGGAAGTTGCTTCTATTGTGAAAAAAAAGGCCATGCCATCAAGGATTACAGAAAGAAGCAAGCTGATGAACGGAATGGGACTGTAAAATCATCATGGAAGAACAAAGAGTCTGCAAACAACACAGAGCTGGAACTTTGGGTAGCTATTGAAGAGGTATGTTCATCTGCTCAAGCTCGTGTTGATGAGCCATGGATTTTAGATAGTGGAGCTTCTTGCCATATGACTAGTAAAAAGGATTGGTATAGTTCCCTAGTGCCTCTACGGGAATCCATCAATGTAGTGGTGGGAAATGACTCCAAGTGTCCAGCTGAAGGAACTGGAACCATCTCTTTTATCACTTCTCCAGGTGTTGAGAAAAAGTTTTCCGATGTTCTCTATGTACCTACACTCAAAAGAAATTTGTTGTCAGTTTCTGCAATAACAGATCGTGGACTCAAAGTTCACTTCAATAAGAGTGGTGCGGAAATCATGGATTCATCAGGTAATGTTGTAGGTAAAGGCATACGACGGGATAACTTGTATGAGTTAAGTGCTTTAACTGCTACAGAAGATAAAGATGTAAGCAGGTTATGGCACCGACGATTTGGGCATCTCGGATTTGCAGTTTTGAAGGAGATGCAACGAACAGGGATGGTTGCTCATATGCCTGCATTTTCAGATTTGCAAGAACCTTGTGAAGCTTGTATGATGGGCAAGCAAAAACGAAAGGCATTTCCAAGAGAGACCAGCAATCGATCTCAAGCTCCTCTAGAGTTGGTACATGCTGATCTCTGCGGTAAAATGTCTACACCTGCTTTAGGAGGATCTTTGTACTTCTTGCTGTTAGTCGACAATTATAGTAGAAAGATGTGGGTTTATTTCATTCGAGAGAAGGCTGATGCGTTTGAAAAATTTAAAACGTGGCATAAGTATGTAGAAAATGAATCAGGAAGGAAACTGAAGAAATTTAGAACAGATAGAGGAGGTGAATTCTTGTCAACAGAATTCAACAATTAGTGTAAGGAGCATGGTGTGAAAAGGCAACTTACCACAGCTCATACACCCCAACAAAATGGCGTTGTTGAGCGCAAGAACAAGAAAGTAGTTGAAATGGCTCGTTGTATGTTGAAGGCTCAAGACATGCGTGATTCATTCTAGGTAGAAGCAGTCAATATAGCAGTCTACATCCTCAATCGAAGCTACACAAAAGCACTGAAGGGGATGACTCCTCAAGAAGCATATTCTGGTAAAAAGCCTTTAGTTTTGCATTTCAAAATTTTTGGTTGTTTCTGTTATGCACATATTCCTGATTCAACAAGATCAAAGTTGGATTCAAAAAGCAAAAAGTGTGTCTTCCGAGGATATAGTGAAGAGTCTAAAGCATACAGGTTATGGGATCCTGAGGCAAGGAAGATTTTTGTCAGCCGAGATGTGGTGTTTGATGAACGACCACACTTAGTAGAAGATAAAGGTAAATCTACTATCTCATCAAGTGGAAAAATATCTCACCTTGTGCCTATCAAAAGATAGGTTAAAGTTGAGGAGGAGGAAACATCTGATGTAGAAATTTCCTCAATAAAAAGCTAACCAGTTGTAGCTGCACAGCGTAAGCCACTACCGAAGTGGGCACAACAGCTCTTTGATGATCACAATCCACATGTAGATGTACCAGAATCATCATCGGATGGATTACGAAGATCAAAGAGAATAGAGGAGCAAAGAAGAGCGTCAGAACACATTGTTAACATGGCTCTAATGGCAGATATCATGGGTTCGATAAAGGAACCTACCACCATTGAAGAAGCCATTGATGATCTAGATTGGAGAGCAGCAATGCAGTCTGAGTATGATAGTATTCTCAAAAATGATACATGGGATCTAGTCGACTTGCCGCCAAAGAAGAAGGTAATAGGTACTAAATGGATTTGGAAAGCTAAGTATAAAGCTGATGGAACATTAGAAAAGTATAAGGCACGATTAGTTGCACAGGGTTTTTCACAGATTGAAGGATTTGATGTTCAAGAAACTTTTGCACCAACAGCACGCATGACAACTATTCGGACGGTACTTGCAATAGCTGCACAAAAGTCTTGGCCTATTTTCCAGATGGATGTCAAATCTACATTTTTGAATGGTCACCTCAAGGAGGAGGTATATGTATCTCAACCACAAGGTTTTCAGGTGCCCAATTCAGAAAATAAAGTTTGCAGGTTGAAGAAAGCTTTGTATGGACTTAAGCAAGCTCCACGGGCTTGGTACCAACGAATAGATCATTTTTTCAAAAATATGGGTTTTGAAAGAAGTACTTCTAATGCTAACTTGTATGTAACGAAAAGGGATAGCAAGCTAGTTGTTGTCATTGTATATGTAGATGATTTGATCATTACAGGAGATCATCAGGAACTCAT
This sequence comes from Ceratopteris richardii, assembly GCA_020310875.1. NCBI lineage: Eukaryota > Viridiplantae > Streptophyta > Polypodiopsida > Polypodiales > Pteridaceae > Ceratopteris > Ceratopteris richardii. Next base: position 75,692,233 of record CM035407.1, on the reverse strand, counting down.
CAATCAAACTCGGATCAGCTTGGGAACTGAGTTTGAAATGACAGACTTAGGTCTACTCCATTTTTGTCTGGGAATTGAAGTATGGCAAAGGAAGGATGGCATTTTCATCTCACAACAAAAATATTCCAAAGAAATTCTCAAGGCATTTGGAATGATGGACTGCAAACCAACTAGCACACCTATGGAGGTAAATCATAAGCTATCTATGGATGATAACATGCCTGATGTAGATGCTAAGAAGTATAGGAAGCTCGTTGGAAGTCTTATTTTTCTGTGCAACACTACACCAGACATTTGCTATGCTGTTGGAGTGTTAAGCAGGTTTTCCAACAAACCTAAGGAGAGTCACTGGAATGCTGGAATGCGAATTCTAAGGTACATTGCAGGAACCTTGGATTTTGGTATTTTGTATACCACAGGTGATACACTCCAAGGATATTGTGATTCAGATTGGGCTGGAGATTGTGATTCTAGAAAATCAATTTCTGGATATTGTTTCTCACTTGGTTCAGGAATATTTTCTTGGGTAAGTAGGAAGCAACCAACTCTCGCACTCTCCTCCACTGAAGCAGAGTACAAAGCAGCTTGTTTTGCTTCTTGTGAGGCAGTCTGGTTAAGGAGAATTCTTGCAAATCTAGGCTTTCCATCAAATATGCCAACTGTACTCAAGTGTGATAATCAAAGTTGTATGGCTATTGCAAAGAAGCCAGTATTTCATGCTCGCACCAAGCACATAAAAGTAGAGTACCATTACATTCGTGAGCTAATTGAAGATGAAATTGTGGAGCTAGAATATTGCCCAACAGAGGCAAATTGTGTTGACATATTCACTAAAGCACTTGGAAGAGAGCAGCTCAACAAACATCTTCAATAGATGGGCATAGGACCGAGACCTACTTGATTTATCATCGGTAAACATGTGAAGAGATGGATAGGTATGTGCTTGAAGATGAAGAGGTGTTGCAAAATCCTTGATCTACACCAGCCAAATGAACTCCAGGAGTATATGGTGGGCCCTTTTAGCTTGCCAATGGATGTATTAGACACCCTATGTACCTTGAAAGATCACTCTCAAAAAGATAGATCAAAACAGATAAGTTTGAGTTAGCTCAGAGGTGAAAACTTGCTTTTCTTGGTTCATACACCTGTCCAGTGTTTTACATAATTCTCTGAGCACAGCAGCAATTAGCTCAATTCCTCTTGGGGAAGTCTATGCAACTTAAAGAGCTAACTTTCAAGAGTAATCTCATCAAAAATAACGAACCACACACTGAGAATGAGTTTTAACAAGTGATGACATCATCCCGATTTTCACGGGCTGCTATAGAAATAGACCAGTGAGCAGAAAAATCAACATAACGCAAAATTTAGGAAAACAATGATTGTGAAAATGTGTATGTTATACTAGACAGTAAGCTGAATCAAACAAGCTTTAAATCACTGAATTTGGATAAGTAACCACTGAGAAATGGCTCGGACAAGATGAGTGAAAAAGTCGGGTACCTGACAGAGAAGTGAAGATGAACAGACCCTGTTGACTTCAAATGAACATAACTGAAGATTGCAACATCCAAATGAAATGAACATTTGTGAGCATATAGTAGATCTATGGAGCTAACTTTATCAAGTTAAATCACGGAAAATGATGCACCAAGCTCAGAGAAAACATCTCTGCAAGCTGACTGAGAAAACTGAGAGTAATGGCAGTGAGTAGTACACTTCACAAGAACATGGAAAGATGAACTCAAATAATCATGAAAATGAAAGTATATTGCTTGTACAATACAATGACTTACTGATACATGTGTGTGCCTTGTAATCACACCTTGATATGGCATAAAGCTCAGCTCTTGGAGGTCTTCACATAGGTCTCTCTAACCACGACTAAAACTGCCATCTATTTATAGTTGAGTTTGGGAGGCTAATTTTCCTCAATCACTCTCCAATCAATCAATGATTAATTTGATTCTCTACCTACGCAAAAATCAGGAATTCGTGGCTCCTCTTTCCATTCTTGATCAAGTGGACTCAACCACTTAAGATTCTCTTACTTTTACATTAAGTAAACTCTTCAAAAGTTACAAGAGGTAGTTCACAAGTGAACTTTACATAGTCTTCTTTTTAAAACTTCTTCTAAGACTTTGTGAGACTCAAGCCAATACTTAGGCTTGTCATAGCCTTGCTCCAACAGCTCCCCCTCAAGCCAAGTATGCTTGAGGTCTTCAATCTTCCAAGATTACCTGCAAACCAATCATAGCCTTGAATTTGCAAAGCTTTGTACCATCCAATGCTTTGGTTAGAATATCTGCACATTGTTGATGAGTGGACACATATGATATTTGAATTTCTTTGCTTAGAACCTTTTCTCGTACATAGTGATAATGAACTTCAATATGTTTAGTCCTTGCATGAAAAATAGGATTAGCAGCCAAATGAATAGAACTCATATTGTCACCAAAAATAGTTGGAGTTCCAAACTCCAATCCAAGATCTTTGAATAATGTCTTCATCCACATAGCTTCTTGTGTAGCTATGGCAAGACCTCTATATTCAGCTTCAGTAGAAGAGAGAGCAACTGTGGGTTGCTTCTTGGATGACCATGAAATAAGCTTTGAACCTACAATGATAAGATAACCTGAAGTGCTCCTTCTATCTTCCTTGGAGCGAGCCCAATCTGCATCAGAAAATAGCTTCAAACCTAAATCAGATACATAAGGATAATAAAGTCCTTCATTTATGGTTCCTTTGAGATACTTGAGAATCCTTTTGGCAGCATCCATATGTGGTTTCCTTGGTGTGTGCATAAATTGGCTTAGCACACTCACACTGTAACATATATCTATTCTTGTCAATGTGGCATAGTTGAGACTACCCATTAGACTTTGATATGATGTGATGTCCTCTATGAGTTCACCTTCATGTGAGCTCAATTTGTGATTGACCTCCATTGGAGTACTTTCAATCTTGCAATCTTGCATCTTGAATTTTGCCAACATGTCCTTAATGTACTTTCTTTGAGTGAGAAACAAACCATGATCTTTGTAGACAACTTCCAAACCTAGGAAGTAGGTAAGTGAACCCAAATCACTTATCTTGAACTCTTCTCTCATATGATCTTTGATCTTCTTCATACCATCTTCATCATTTCCTGTCAATATAATATCATCTACATATACACATAGGTAGATGACCTCAGAATTACTCTTTTTAATAAAGAGTGAAGGATCTACCTTGCTTGGTTGAAAGCCTTTGTCCTGCAAGAATGAAACAAGCCTGAAATTCCAAGCTCTTGGAGCTTGCTTGAGACCATACAATGCTTTGTTAAGTTTACACACATAATCAGGATAAACTTGATTCTCAAAACTAGGTGGTTGTGCCATATATACCTCTTCTGTTATCCAACCATTCAAAAATGCATTCTTTACATCTAGTTGAAGTATCTTCCAATTCTTGGAAGAGGCAATACTAAGCAAAACCCTAATAGTAGGCATCTTTGCCACAGGAGAGAAGGTCTCCTCATAATCAATTCCCTGAGTTTGTGCAAAGCCTTTTGCTACAAGCCTTGCCTTATACCTGTTAATGGAACCATCAGAATTCTTCTTGAGTTTATAGACCCATCTTGAGCCTATTACCTTCATGGATGAAGTCTTGGGCACCAAATCCCAAGTGTTGTTTTCCTCAAGTGCTTCAATCTCTTCCTTCATTGCATGCTTCCATTCTGGTTTTGCTTTGGCCTCTTCAAATGATGATGGGTCCTCTTGGTTTATGTCCTGTGCTATGTAGATAGAATGTTTAGTTACTAATGAGGTGTCAAACCCATACCTTTCTGGTTTTTTCTTTTCCCTCATAGATCTTCTTAGGCTCATGTCCAAGTTCCTGCAATTTTGCTTTACCTTTAGACTTCCATGCTTTGATCTTTTCCATCTGAGATTCTTCATCATCCTCTGAGGTGTCTTGTTCTTCAATCTTCGGTTGTTCTCTACCAAGCTTTGGAAAATCTTCTTCAAGATTATATGGTAAATTGACCTTCCTGCATGAATCTTCATACCATGAATTGTTCTCATCAAAAACTACATCTCTGCTTACCAAGAATCCTTTGTTGGTAGGGTTGTATAACCTCTGGCCCTTTTGATTGTTGTCATATCCAATAAATACACACCTTTCTGCCTTTGGATCTATCTTGCCTCTAACCTGTGAAGGAACATGAGCAAAAGCAATACATCCAAAAATTTTACAATGATCTAAGCTTGGTCTTCTTCCATTCCAAGCCTCATATGGAGTCATCCCATCAAGGGATTTTGAAGGCAACCTGATAATCAAGTAAGTGGCTGTAGATACAGCCTCAGCCCATAAGTAATTAGGTAAATGCTTTTCATTTAACATAGACCTTGTAGCTTCAACAATTGTCCTATTCCTCCTTTCTGCCACTCCATTTTGCTCAGGAGTGTACCTTGTAGTTACCTCTCTTTTGATTCCTCTTTCTTGAAGAAAAGAATCAAAATCATGGGAGAAGTATTCTCCCCCTCCATTTGACCTTAGCCTTTTTAGTGATTTACCTGTTTAATTCTCCACAAGAGCCAAATATCTTTTGAAACATGAAAAAACTTCATCTTTGTGTTTCATAAAGAATAGGATAGTCCATCTGCTGCAATCATCAATAAAGGAAACATAATACCTTGATCCAGATATTGAAGCTTCCTTGCTAGGTCCCCATACATCTATATGAACCAACTCCAAGAGATCTCCATGCATATAACCTTTCTTCATGAATGGTAACCTGTGAGACTTTCCAAATTGGCATGCACTACACTTATAAATCATATGTTGTTTTGACAAATTAGGAAGTCCAAGTACACTTTGGTCCCTGCAGATTTGCTTTAATGACCTTTCACCAATATGTGCTAACCTTTTGTGCCATACTTCCAATTCTGTGAGTGTCTGACTACCATAATTAAAGAGAGCAATGTTTCTAGTGTCATGTAATTCAAATGTGAACAATCTACCTGTCTTTTCACCTTTTGCAATTCTTCTGAATCCTTGACTTGGATCTTCAACAAATGCTCCTGCTTTTGTGAACCTGACTTGCAACCCTTTCTCTACTATCTGCCCAACACTTATCAAATTCTTTGTAATGGTAGGGACATAGAGTACCTTACTGAGTAGGTTGATGTTTCCATCGGGTGCTTTGACATTGCCTATTTTCTCCACAGGATGTTTTGTATCATCTCCTGTTTGTACCTCATGCTTCTTCCTTGGATCTTCTAAATCTGATAGGAGTGCCACATTTCCTGCCACATGATTTGAACAACCTGAATCTATGTAGAAAACATGCTCATCAGATTTACCTTGTGGCATAGCCATGTTCATGATCAATAATGAATCCTCTTTGTTTGAGTCTTCTGTGTAGTTATTGTAGTCTCTCCTTCCTTTGTAGCCTCCTTGATAGTTTGAATGATTGTAGTTGTTGTAGTTGCCATGGTAGTTGTTGAATCTTCCTCTTGAGTAGCCATAACTTCCTCTATTGTATCCTTTGCCTCTTTGATTCCTGGAATTCCTAAAGCAATTTTCAGTTGTATGATTAGTTAATCCACAAATAGAACATGAGTTGGAGTCTTGGGATCTCCCCCTGCCTTGTCTACCTCCTCTTCCTCTACCTCTCCCATGTCTTCCTCTACTTGCATAGTTAGCTTGATATGTACCTGCTTCATCATCCACTTTCTTTGCCTTTCCTTTGTTATCTTTAGACTTGCTTTTATCCGTGTATAAAGCTGAAGATTGATTACCTTTAGAGCTTTCTCCATTTTTGATAAGCTTTGCCTCTTGAGTAAGTAGTTGTCCAATGAGTGTGTTGAAATCAGGTACATGCATGTCCATGTACAAATCCATAGTTGTGGTGAATGCTTCCCACTTATCATATGCCTTCAAGCCATTGATGGCCTGCCTTACAATTTGCTCTTCATCTATTACCTCTCCAATGCTTCCCAACTGATCCGCTATGTCCTTGAGCTTTGTGACAAAATCAGTCACATTTTGTTTGGGAGCCTTCTTGAGAGTTGTGAAATCCAGCCATAGTTGATGCTTCCTAGCTTTGGTACTTGAAGAAAAGAAAGCTTCAAGTGCATCCCACACTTCTTGAGATGTCTTACAACTTCTAATGTGAGGCAACAAAAAATCTGAGATAGAGTTGAGGAGATAAGACCTTGCAAGTGCATCCTTGGAGCACCATGTGCTCAATCTTTCTTGCTCTTCTTGTGTTGGTTGACTTTTGTTCCTGAAACTTGGCATAACTTCATCTCCAGCCACATAACCATATAAACTTCTACCTTGGAGATAGGCTTACATTCTTAATGACCAAGATGAGTAGTTACCTCTGTCTAATTTGTCAATTGATGAAGGAAATCCATCTGCCATGTTGTCCAACCTTGCTCTGATACCACTGTGAAGAGATGGATAGGTATGTGCTTGAAGATGAAGAGGTGTTGCAAAATCCTTGATCTACACCAGCCAAATGAACTCTAGGAGTATATGGTGGGCCCTTTTAGCTTGCCAATGGATGTATTAGACACCCTATGTACCTTGGAATATCACTCTCAAAAAGATAGATCAAAACAGATAAGTTGGAGTTAGCTCAGAGGTGAAAACTTGCTATTCTTGGTTCATACACCTGTCTAGTGTTTTACATAATTCTCTGAGCACAGCAGCAATTAGCTCAATTCCTCTTGGGGAAGTCTAGGCAACTTAAAGAACTAACTTTCAAGAGTAATCGCATCAAAAATAATGAACCACACACTAAGAATGAGTTTTAACAAGTGATGACATCATCACGATTTTCACGGGCTGCTATAGAAATAGACCAGGGAGCAGAAAAATCAACATAACTCAAAATTTAAGAATCCAATGATTATGAAAATTTGTATGGTTATACTAGACAGTACACTAAATCCAACAAGCTTTAAATCACTGAATTTGGATAAGTTACAAGAGGTAGTTCACAAGTGAACTTTACATAGTCTTCTTTTTAAAACTTCTTCTAAGACTTTGTGAGACTCAAGCCAATACTTAGGCTTGTCATAGACTTGCTCCAACAAAACATTGAGGGGGGGTGTTAGTATATGATCAATGTCTACCCCTCATGATTGTATGCACATTTTGTAAGGCCCCCTTTATGAGGAGAAGCCAAGCGTGCATTACCCAATTGATGGGAATCCCAACTTGAATGTTGGATGAAGGTCATATTGGACCATGTAAGATATCATAAGGAAAGGGAGTTACCAGGGTCCCCAATTGTCCGAGTATTCCATGGAATATTCCCTATCGGAGTCAGAAATCATTTATATTTGTTAGGTCGGTTCAACCAGTCTAAGCCATGTATGGCAATTACGCGGGCGGTGGCCGCCCACGCTCTACCGCCCATGTATAGCCGTCCATGGCAGGCCACCCATGATCCTATATATACATGACTTCTGCACTACCTAAGACACCGAGTTGAGCCAGCATACCTCTACCTTGTATCTCCCTATCTAGAGTTGTCTAGATCACCATTTAAGCTCTACCTTGAGAGCGCACGGGTGGAAAACGCCATCATCTTTGTACTTGCTGCTAGTAGAAAATTGTTGAGATTCTCCTATATCTATTATCATCTCTGCTATTGCTCCTGTGTTATATTGCGTAACTATTGTCTTACATGAACATCTAGTGTACCTCGCGGAAAACAAAAACACAATTACGAAGATATGGAACCAGGTGAGTTTGTGCTTAACCAAGTCTTAAAGAAGGAAAATTTGAATGATTTTGATGTTGAGAAGAAGAGTGGCGAAGATGTTGAGGCATGGATTGAAGAACTGGAGGATTTCTTTGATCTTTGATAATTTAGTGAAGAGTCCAAGGCAAAAGTTGGGATCCTACACTTGTGTGGGATCAGGAAGCTATGGTGCAAATCGTATATGCAAACTCGAACGTGTTGTGAGTATACATGATTGTATGCATATTTTATAGGGCCCCCATTATGAGGAGAAGCCAAGCATGCATTACCCAATTGATGGGAATCCCAACTTGTATGTTGGATGAAGGTCATATTGGACCATGTAAGGTATTGTAAGAAAAGTGAGTTACCATGGAATATTCCCTGTTGGAGTCAAAAATCATTTATATTTGTTAGGTAGGTTCAATTGGTCTAAGACGTTTATGGAAATACGTGGGCGGTGGCCCCCCACACTCTACCGCCCATGTACAGCCGTCCACAGAAGGCTACCCATGATCCTATATATACATGACTTTTGCACTAACTAAGACATCAAATTGAGCCAACATAACATTACCTTGTATCTCCCTATCTAGAGTTGTCTATATCACCATTTAAGCTCTACCTTGAGAGCGCATGGTGGACAATGCCATCATCTTTGTACTTACTACTAGTAGCAAATTGTTGAGATTCTTGTATATATGTTATCTTCTGTGCTACTGCTCTTGTGTTATATTGCATAACTATTATCTTACATGGTATCAAAGCCGTAAGGTTCGATTAGCTTGAGAAGTATCACTATTTTAGCCTACTAGCAAACTAGAATATCAGTAGATTATTCAAGTGATCACATGATGGCTTCATCCTCGAACACTATTCTTGGTGCTTCGGCTAATTTTAGAGCTGCACCTATTCGAATTCACCCATCTGCATTCATTGAAGGGGACCTGGATGGAACCAAGTATACACTCTGGAAGTTAAAAATTTCTGCGATTTTGGACTCCTATGAATTAATTGACACTGTCATGGGACCGACGGGATTGGATCCAGAGCCTATGCGAGTTGAAGATCTAGCAAATTCAAGATTGATGATTCAACTAGATCGAGATCTTCTACGAGCTTAGAAGAGGTGGAATGTTGATGCATTATGTGCAATTGTCACTAGTGTAAGTGATTCCGTGCTTACTTTAGTTCAACATACTACGAAAGCACATGAGGCTTGGGGCATATTGGCTCATCAATATGAGACCAAGAGCCACACTAGGATAGAATTTAGAAAATTAGTTGGCATATGAAAAGCATTCTGACTTTGAAAAGGCGGAAGATTTTATCAAAGGGGTAAAACATCTTCAAGATCATTTTTTTGTAGTTGGTGTTGTTATAACACCAGAAGATTTGGCTCGAAGATGTGTATATGTTCTTCCAGCAAAGTATGTTGGATTCGTAACAGCCCTTAACACTCAGCTAAGACCAACTCCCCTTACATTTGAAGAGTTTTGTGCTATGCTTTTAGAAGAAGAGATGTGGCTGAAGAATCGACAAAGTACAAGTGATGCTGCATTCTCAGCAAATGCAAAAGTTAAAGCCTCTTTTGATGGATCAAAGAAGAAGCCAAAGAAGAAAAAAATCAGAGGAAGTTGCTTCTATTGTGAAAAGAAAGGCCATGCCATCAAGGATTGCGTAAAGAAGCAAGTTGATGAACGGAATGGGACTGCAAAATCATCGTGGAAGAACAAAGAGTCTGCAAAGAACACAGAGATGGAACTATGGGTAGCTATTGAAGAGGTATGCTCATCTACTCAAGCTCATGTTGATGAACCATGGATTTTAGATAGTGGAGCTTCTCGCCATATGAACACTAAAAGGGATGGGTATAGTTCCCTAGTGCCTCTATGGGAATCCATCAATGTGGTGGTGGGAAATGACTCCAAGTGTCTAGTGGAAGGAACTGGAACCATCTCTTTTATCACTTCTCTAGGTGTTGAGAAAAAGTTATCCAATTTTCTCTATGTTCCTACACTTAAAAGAAATTTGTTGTTAGTTTTTGCAATAACAGATCGTGGACTCGAAGTTCACTTCAATAAGAGTGGTGCAGAAATAATGGATTCATCAGGTAATGTAGTAGGTAAAGGCATAAGACGTGATAACCTGTATGATTTAAGTGCCTTAGCTTCTATAGAAGATAAAGATGTAAATAGGTTATGGCACCAATGATTTGGGCATCTCAGATTTGTAGTTTTGAAGGAGATGCAAAGAACACGAATGGTTGCTCATTTGCCTACATTTTCAATGTTGCAGCAACCTTGTGAAGCTTGTATGATGAGCAAGCAACAACGAAAGGCATTTCCAAGAGAGACTAGCAATCGATCTCAAGCTCCTCTACAATTGGTACATGTTGATCTCTACAGTAAAATATCTACACCTGCTTTAGGAGGATCTTTCTATGTTTTGTTGCTAGTCGAAAATTATAGTAGAAAGATGTGGCTTTATTTCATTTGAGAGACGGCTAATGCTTTTGAAAAATTTAAAACGTGGCATAATTTTGTGGAAAATGAATCTGGAAGAAAACTGAAGAAATTTAGAACAAATAGAGGAGGTGAATTCTTGTAATTAAAATTCAATAATTACTATAAGGAGCATGGTGTGAAAAGGCAACTTACCACAGCGCATACACCTCAACAAAATGGCATCCTTGAGCGTAGGAACAAGACAGTAGTTGAAATGGCTCATTGTATGTTAAAGGCTCAAGACATGCCTCATTCATTCTAGGCAAAAGCAGTCAATACAGCAGTCTACATTCTCAATCGAAGCTACACAAAAGCACTGAAGGGGATGACTCCTCAAGAAGCATATTTTGGTAAAAAGCCTTCATTTTTGCATTTCAGAATTTTTGGTTGTTTCTGTTATGCACATATTCTTGATTCAACAAGATCAAAGTTGGATTCAAAAAGCAAAAAGTGTGTCTTTCTAGGATATAGTGAAGAGTCTAAAGCATATAGGTTGTGGGATCCTGAGGCAAGGAAGATTTTTGTCAGTCAAGATGTGGTTTTTGATGAATGACCACACTTAGTAGAAGATAAAGGTAAATCTAATATCTCATCAAATGGAGATATATCTCACCTTATTCCTATCAAAAGACAGGTTAAAGTTGAGGAGAAGGAAACATCCGATGGACAAATTTCCTCAACAAAAAGCCAACCAGTTCTAGCTCCACAACCTAAGCCACTACTGAAGTGGGCACAACAACTCTTTGATGATCACAATCCACATGTAGATGTACCAGAATCATCCTCGGATGGATTAGGAAGATCAAAGAGAATAGAGGAGCAAAGAAGAGCCTAAGAACACATTGTTAGCATGGCTCTAATGACATGTATCATGGGCTCGATAAAGGAACCTACCACTATTGAAGAAGCCCTTGATGATCCAGATTGGAGAGCGGCAATGCAATCTGAGTATGATAGTATACTCAAAAATGATACACGGAATCTAGTCAACTTGCCACCAAAGAAGAAGGTAATAGGTACTAAATGGATTTGAAAGCTAAGTATAAAGCAGATGGAACATTAGAAAAGTATAAGGCAAGATTAGTTGCACTGAGCTTTTCACAGATCGAAGGATTTGATGTTCACGAAACTTTTTCACCAACAACTCGCATAACTATTCAAACGGTACCTGTAGTAGCTGCACAAAAGGTCTGGCCTATTTTCCAGATGGATGTCAAATCTGCATTTTTGAATGGTCACCTCAAGGTGGAGGTATATGTATCTCAACCACTATGTTTTGAGGTGCCCAACTCAGAAAATAAATTTTGGAGGTTGAAGATATCTTTGTATGGACTTAAGCAAGCTCCATGGGCTTGGTACCAATGGGTAGATAATTTTTTCTAAAATATGGGGTTTGAAAGAAGTACCTCTGATGCTAACTTTTATGTAACAAAAAGGGATAGCAAGCTAGTTGTTGTAATTGTATATGCAGATGATTTGATCATTACAAGAGATCATCATGAACTCATCAATCAAACTCGGATCAACTTGGGAACTGAGTTTGAAATTACAAACTTAGGTCTACTCCATTTTTGTCTGCGAATTGAAGTATGGCAAAGGAAGTATGGCAGTTTCATCTCACAACAAGAATATGCCAAAGAAATTCTCAAGGCATTTGGAATGATAAACTACAAACCAACTAGCACACCAATGGAGGTAAATCATAAGCTATCTATGGATGATAACATTCCTGATGTAGATGCTAAGAAGTACAGGAAGCTTGTTGGAAGTCTTATTTTTCTTGGCAACACTAGACCAGACATTTAATATGTTGTTGGAGTGTTAAGTAGGTTTTCCAAAAATCCTAAGGAGAGTCACTGGAATGCTGGAATGCAAATTCTAAGGTACATTGCAGGAACCTTGGATATTGGTATTTTTTATACCATAGGTGATACACTTCAAGGATATTGTGATTCAGATTTGGCTGGAGATTGTGATTCTAGAAAATCAGTTTCTAGATATTGTTTCTCACTTGGTTCATGAATATTTTCTTGGGTAAGTAGGAAGCAACGAACTCTCCCACTCTCCTCCATTGAAGCAGAGTACAAAGTAGCTTGTTTTGCTTCTTGTGAGGCAATCACGTTAAGGAGAATCTAGGCTTTCCATCAAATATGGCGATTGTACTCAAGTGTGATAATCAAAGTTGCATGGCTTTTGCAAAGAACCCAGTATTTCATGCTCGCACTAAGCACATAGAAGTATAGTATCATTACATTCCTAAGGTAATTGAAGATGAAATTGTGGAGCTATAATGTTGCCCAACAGACGGAAATTGTGTTGACATATTCACTTAAGCACATGGAAGAGAGCAACTCAATAGACATCTTCAACAAATGGGCATAGGATGGAGACCTACTTGATTTATCATCGGTAAACATTGAGGGAGGGTGTTAGTATATGATCGATGTCTACACCTCATGATTGTATGCCGAACTTCGCTATCAAGTCAAGGGATCTCGATGCATTGATTTTCTTGATGCTATTGTGATGGCCGAGAACTTTGAGAAGATGGAGAAGTTCAATTTGCAAAAGGCAAATAAAAGTAGATTCATTGCAACGAGACTTAGGCCACAAAGACTTGTTGTAATACACATGAACAATTCAAAGAAGACTCCATCTTCAACTAACTAAGGCAAGAATCCTGCTCGGGGGGGAAATCAAAGGAGGCATCAACCAATTGAGTGGCAATAAGATCCTAATTTTATTGAGAAGACAAAAAGACTTGGTCTATGTTTTCGTTGCGGGGAGCAAGGGCATCAGACCAAAAAGAGATACGAGGATATTTTTGGATATGTCTTTTTGGTGTTTTTCTCCTATTTTTGACAGATTCACTAAAGAAAGAAAGCACACTATGATCACATGGTTTTTGCAAAAGTCTTGGAGAAACTCGACTTTCTCTAAATTTGGTGGATCACACACTTCTTTGGGAGGAGAGTGATCAAGCTGTGATATAGGGAAACCTACCCATCAACACAGGGGACACACAGAACTGTGAGAATTACCTTGTGATTGAGAGTGAGAGTGATAGTGTGATTGATAGTGCGAGTGTGAATGCGATTGTGATAGCTCGGGGGTGGTCGAGAGGTAGAGGCTTCGTGAAGAAGCTAATGTCCAAAGGTATTGTAACCATTTATTCACATCTATAATATCAAAATTCTTCCTTCTCTACATCATATTTGTTTCTACTCTTCCCCATTAGATTTTCTCTTACCTTGTGCAATCTCTGCGTTCTTCTCTCCTATGTTATTTTTGAGTGATTGAAAGATTGTGATTGGGGATAGATTGTGATTGAGGAAATGCTACAAGTGGTATCACAACATAATCATTCCTCGGGAACGATGGAAGGTTTAACAAAAAACACTTGTGAAAAACAGGAGCTTTCAGATACTTCTTGGAGAATTGCGCAAAGAACCAGGGGAAAGCAACCAAAAGGAGCAAAAAAATTGTTTGTGGAGCTAAAAGATGAAGTAGATGAAGGTTCGGGAACATCTAGTGTACCTCACAGAAAACAAAAACACAATAATGAAGATATGGAACTAGGTGAGTTTGCCTTTAACCAAGTCTTCAAGAAGGCAAAGCTGAATGATTTTGATGGTAAGAAGAAGAGTGGCAAAGATTTTGAGGCATGGATTGAAGAACTGGATGATTTCTTTGATCTTTGACAATTTAGAGAAGAGTCCAAGGCAAAAGTTGGGATCCTACACCTGCGTGGGATCGTGAAGCTATGGTGGAAATCGTATATGCAGAATCAAACACGTTTTGGTCTAGTTCGATGGAAAGGATTTAGAGAACAAGCTGAAAAACACTATTGTTCTCCACACTACCATATGGAGAAGAAGATGGAGTTCTACAATTTCCGACAACACAAAAGTGATAAGCATAGCTTATCTACTGATGAGTACAATCAGAAGTTCCTATGTCTTGATAGATATGCATTAGAGGTTAGTGGTAATGCTCTAAAGAGTAAATTTATTGAAGGGCTTCGTGAGGAACTTTGCTCTCAAGTCAAGGGATCAGGATGCATTCATTTTCTCGATGTTGTTGCGATGTCTGAGAACTTTGAGAAGATGGAGAATTTCAATTCGCAGAAGGCAAATAGAAGCAGATTCATTGCAACGGGACATAGGCCACAAAGACCTATTGCAATGAACATGAACAATTCAAAGAAGACTCCATCTTCAAATAACCAAGGCAAGAATCTTGCTCAGGTGGAAAATCAAAGGAGGCGTCAACCAATTGAGTGGCAACAAGACCCTAATTTTATTGAGAGGGCAAAAAGACTTGGTCTATCTTTTCGTTGCGGGGAGCAAGGGCATCGAACCAAAAACACATACGAGGATATTTTTGGATATGTCTTTTTGATGTTTTTCTCCTATTTTTGACAGGTACGCTAAAGAAAGAAAGCACACTACGATCGCACGGCCTTTGTGAAAGTTTTTCTTTGGGAGGGTAGTGATCAAACTCTGAATTAGGGAGACCTGCACATCAACATAGGGGACACACAGAACTCTGAGAATTACCTTGTGATTAAGAGTGAGAGTAGGAGTGAGAGTTTGAGTGTGATTGAGAGTGCGAGTGTGAATGTGATTTTGATAGCTCGGGGGTGGTAGGGAGGTAGAGGCTTCGTGAAGAAGCTATTGTCCAAAGCTATTGTGACCATTTTTTCACATCTATAATATCAGAATTCTTCCTTCTTTGCATCATATTTGTTTCTACTCTTTTGCATCAGATTTTCTCTTACCTTATGCAATCTCTATGTTCTTCTCTCCTCTCTTATTTTTGAGTGATCGAAAGATTGTGATTGGGGATAGATTGTGATTGAGAAAACACTACAAGTAGTATCAGAGCATAATCAATCCTCGAGAATGATTGAAGGTTTAACACAAACGATTCGTGAACAAGAGAAGCTTATTCAGAAGCTTCTTTGAGAATCGCACAAAGAACGAGGCAAGAAGCAACTAGAAGGAGCAACAAATTTGTTTGTGGAGATGAACGATGAAGTAGATGAAGGTGCGGGAACATCTAGTATACCTCGCGGAAAACAGAAATGCAACTATGAAGATATGGAACCATGTCAGTTTGCCCTTAACCAAGTCTTCAAGAAGGCAAAGTTGAATGATTTTGATGGTGAGAAGAAGAGTGCCGAAGATCTTGAGGCATGGATTGCAGAACTAGAGGAAACGTTGGGATCCACCTGCGTGGGATCGCGAAGCTATGGTGGAAATGATATATGCAGACTCAAACACATTCTCATCCACTTCTATGGAAGGAAGTTAGAGAACAAGCTGAAAAATGCTATTGTTCTCCACACTACCATATGGAGAAGAAGATGGAGTTCTTCAATTTTTGACAACCCGAAAGTGATAAGCATAGCTCATCTGTTTATGAGTACAAAGAGAAGTTCCTATGTCTTCATAAATATGTATTAGAGGTTAGTGGTAATGGTCTAAAGAGTAAATTTATTGAATGGCTTCATGAGGAACTTTTCTATCAAGTCAAGGAATCTGGGTGCATTGATTCTCTTGATGCTTTTGCGATGGCCAAGAACTTTGAGAAGATGGAGATGTGCAATTTGCAGAAGGCAAATAGAAGCACATTCGTTGCAACGACACATAGGCCACAAAGAACTGTTGCAATGAACATGAGCAATTTAAAGAGGAATCCATCTTCAAATAACCAAGGCAAGAATCCTGCTCAGGTGGAAAATCAAAGGAGGCGTCAACCAATCAAGTGGCTACAAGACCCTAATTTTATTGAGAGGGCAAAGAGACTTGGTCTGTGTTCTCGTTGTGGGAAGCAAGGGCATCGGACCAATAAGACAAACGAGGATATTTTTGGATATGTCGTTTTTGTGTTTGCCGCCTATTTTTGACAGGTACGCTAAAGAAAGAAAGCACACTATGATTGCATGGCTTTTTGCAAAACTTTTGGAGAAACTCAACTTTTTCTCAATTTGGTGGATCGCACACTTCTTTGGGAGGGCAGCAATTAAACTGTGATATAGGGAGACCTGGACATCAACACAAGGGACACACAGAACTCTTAGAATTACCTTGTGATTGAGAGTGAGAGTGTGATTGAGAGAACTTTGCTCAGGGGTGGTCAGGAGGTAGAGGCTTCGTAAAGAAGCTATTGTCCAAAGCTATTGTAACCATTGATTCACATCTAAAATATCAAAATTCTTCCTTCTTTGCGTCATATTTGTTTCTACTCTTCGGCATCAGATTTTCTCTTACCTTGTGCAATCTCTGTGTTCTTCTCTCCTCTATTATTTTTGAGTGATCGAAAGACTGTGATTGGGGATAAATTGTGATTGAGGAAATGCGACAAGTAGTATCAGAGCATAATCAATCCTTAGGAATATTGGAAGGTTTAACACAAAGGATTCCTAAACATGAGGAGCTTATTTAGAAGCTTCTTGGAGAATTGTGCAAAGAATGAGGTGGAAAGCAACCAGAAGGAGCAACAAATTTTTTTATGGAGATGAACGATGATGTAGATCAAAGTGCAGGAACATCTAGTGTACCTCGTGGAAAAAGAAACACAATTATGAAGATATGGAACGAGGTACATTTTCCATTAACCACGTCTTGAAGAAGGCAAATATTAATTATTTTGATGATTAGAAGAAGAGTGGCGAAGATCTTCAGGCATGGATTGAAGAATTGGAGGATTTCTTTGATCTTCAACAATTTAGTGAAGAGTCCAAGGCAAAATTGGGATCCTACACCTGCGTAGGATTGCAAAGCTATAGTGGAAATCCTAAATGTAGACTCGAACGTGTTCTCATCGAGCTCTATGGAAGGAATTCAGAGAACAAGCTGAAAAACGCTATTGTTCTCCACACTACCATATGGAGAAGAAGATGGAGTTCTACAATTTCCGACAACACGAAAGTGATAAGCATAGCTTATCTACTGATGACTACAAAGAGAAGTTCCTACGTCTTCATACATATGCATTAGAGGTTAGTGGTAACGCTCTAAAGAGTAACTTTATTGAACGGCTTTGTGAGGAACTTCGTTATCAAGTCAAGGGATCTGGACGCATTGATTTTCTTGATGCTATTACAATGGCGGAGAACTTTGAGAAGATGGAGAAGTTCAACTTGCAGAAGGCAAATAGAAGAAGATTCAATGCAACGGGACAGATCCCACAAAGACCTATTGCAATGAACATGACCAATTCAAAGAAGACTCCATCTTCAAATAACCAAGTCAAGAATCTTGCTTAGTTGGAAAATCAAAGGAGGCATCAACCAATTGAGTGGAAACAAGACCCCAATTTTATTGAGAGGGCAAAAAGACTTGGTTTGTGTTTTTGATGCGGGGAGCAAGGGCATCAAACTAAAGAGACATACGAGGATATTTTTGGATATGTCTGTTTGGTGTTTTTCTCCTATTTTTGATAGGTACATTAAAGAAAGAAATCACACTACAATCCCATGGCTTTTTGCGAAAGTCTTGGAGAAACTCAACTTTTTGTAAATTTGATGGATCACACACTTCTTTGGGAGGGAAGCGATCAAACTCTGACATAGGGAGACCTGCACATCAGGGGACACACAGAACTCTGAGAATTACCTTGTGATTGAGAGTGAGAGTGAGAGTGTGATTGAGAGAGCGAGTGTGAATGCGATTATGATAGCTCGGGGGTGGTTGGAACGTAGAGGCTTCATGAAGAAGCTATTTTCCAAAGCTATTGTAACCATTGATTCACATCTATGATATCATAACTCTTCTTCTTTGTGTCATATTTGTTTCTACTCTTTTGCATCAGATTTTCTCTTACCTTGTGCAATCTCTACGTTCTTCTCTCCTTTGTTATTTTTGAGTGATCCAAAGATTGTGATTGGGGATAGATTGTGATTCAGGAAACGATAGAGGTAGTATCAGAGCATAATCAATCCTCGGGAATGATGGAAGGTTTAATACAAAAGATTCACGAACAAGAGGAGCTTATTCAGAAGCTTCTTGGAGAATTGCACAAAGAACAAGGAGAAAAGCAACCAGAAGGAGCAACAAATTTGTTTGTGGAGCTGAACAATGAAGTAGATGAAGGTGGAGGAACATCTAGTGTGATGGAGAGTGTTAATCTCCAAAAGAACAAGCTACTCTTGAAGTTAGAGCACCTCTATAACAAGAGTAACTCAAGGCCTTCACCAATTTGGAGGATCAATACTCAACTTCTAAACTTTCTAACAAACTATGAAGAATAGGACTACACAGAAAGTCTGCTGCACATAACTAATCCATTGACTTATCAAACATGTAAAGTTTTTTATAAAACTTTGTACAAGGTGTCGCCTACCTCTTCCAAGTTATTTCATTTAAAAAGACTCAGTAGATCTTGAGAAATGATCTTAACAAGTCACCTATGTAAAAAACTATTCTTCTGAGTAGTCAATTCAGACACTTGTAACATCTAAAGCTTGGTTCTCTCAATCTAGAACCCGTTTATGCAAATGCTTTTAGCCATAGATGGCTTACCTTTCAACTTAGATTTTGACTCCTCATTTGTGCAAAACTTTACAGTGTGCACTGAGAACTGACCATTTCTTTGACCATCGGGATTGTGCCTGTTTCAGAGGACACTTGGCATTTTCTCACATATGAATGTTCCTTTTCATAATTCTCACAGTCTGTTTACAATTAGGCTCTCAAACTTTAACCATAGACTCATTGTTGGCAACAGTCAAAGCACCCAAGGACTCACAAGACAAGGAAGCCAAAGAAGGGAGCCATAGCGGAGAGAAGGCACAAGTAGACAAAGTAGTTAACGAAGATCTGGCAAGTAGGCCATTCAAATTTTTCCAAATCAACATCTCCATAAGAGTGATTCTCATCACTAAAATTCATTTTAAATACTAGTTCACCTTTTTGTAACTCCATCTTGTGCAAGCCGAGGACTCCTCTATCTTGAGGAGTATTAGAAGTATCATCGTACCAATTTTCATGATTTTTAGACTTCGTTTGAGCCCTCAAATAGGCCCTAGAACCTAATTTTTAACTAGGCCGGACACTAGGTCTGGACATGGCAAAAAACTAGTCAAAAAACTATAAAAAGAGCTAGAGAGCTCATTTTTGAGGTTAGCTTGTTGTAGTTTGAACTTGTAAGAGCACTTTTGAGTAATCTAAAGAATTCCATTGTCTCTCCCTTTGTTCTTGCCTTGTGTGCACGTGTGTGTATGTGTGTGCATGTTTGTGTGCTTCTCACTCATACACTTGTGCCATCACTTGTTCGAGGTCTTCATACCATCATCACGTCTTCCCGGATTGAAATCAAAGGAGGTGCTACTCATCACTGAGCTACACCAAATTTTGGCGCTATTGTCGTGGACCGAGCTTTGAGGACGAGCGTGTGATGGTAAGACGTAGAGTTGAGGCATTGGAGTCATAGGTATTTTCTTCACTTTTATCTATTATCTTTTGTTTTCTTTATCACCATCATCATCATCACCATCTCCCATCTCCATCCCCATGATCGCGAAAATTTGAGTTTTTTGGTCATATCACCATACCCATGCCATTCCGCTCATTTCACTTGTGAGAGAGAGTGACATAGCATTCTTTTTGAGATTTTCTACAAGAATCAGTATCCCCAGCAGCTGTACCAGCTTCAATAGGTAAAAATTTTGAGTGTGTAGGTTGCGAGGCATTTACCTTTGTCAATCGCGACCAAAAAAGTGAACATTTTATCAAACTAAGTACATAACCATGATGTCCACGCCTAGAGCTTCCTAAATATGTGTTTAAAATTTTAAAATTCCTCTGTTTTCTGTCAATCACGATCGACACGTCAATCACGATCGACAAACGACGACGGACACTTGCCGACGGACTTGTCAATCGCGACCGACACGTCGATCGCAACCGACTGAGTCAACGATCGTCTGACCATGAGTGCCAGAATTTACGCGCACCATCTGTCAATCGCGATCGACCCATCAATCGCGACTGACAGCCCTGACGGACCTGTCAATCACGATTGACCCAGTCAATGACTGTTTGACCAGGATCGATAGAACCCTCGCGACAGACCTGTCAATTGTGACCGACACGTCGATCGCGATCGACAAAGTCAACGATCCTTTGACCACGATTGACAAAATTTTTGGGCCACATGTCAATCGCGATTGACCCATCAATCGGGACTGACAGCCACGACGGACCTATCAATCGTGACCGACATGTCAATCGGGATTGACATATCAATCGGGATTGACAGACTACTCGATCTCGATTGACGGGCAAATTCGGCCATTTTTTAGGGCAAAGATAGTGGGTCTATTTTGGGGTATTATTTGGGAAACATTAGAAATTTGATAGAACATTGTGAGGCTGCTACACAAAGTATTTTGAGAAGTCATGTTTGCTTGTTAGCCTGTTTGAACTCTGTTTTAACCCTAGAACCCTGAATGGTCATAACTTTCTCATACAAAATCCGTTTGGTGTGATTTTTGTTTTATTGGAAAGCTCGTGGGAAGTACAACCCAGGGGGAAGAGAAAAATAGGGGTCTTTAGGATTGTTTTCCATAAAGCCAAAAGAACAGTTTGATCTCTGAATTGCATGAATAAACATGGTTTATTGTGTCAATTGAATTTAAGTCTTGAGCTAACTGTGGGATTTCTTCAGGTCCTTTGAGAGCATCGAAGGGTACTCGTTGCAAGAGTAAGTGCAAGCTTGGGAATACGCTTCCTGGGCACACACGGGAAACCAAGGAGAAAAACTAAGGTTGGAAATTCTCAACACCCTCTATCAATCCCTAGCTTAGGCTAAGTACGGATAGAGGTTTTCATCAATTAGGGTTACGTTGTCGGCGCGGAAGCGACGGTCGGTGGATCAGGGCGACCGCCCAAAAATACGGCGCACGCAGTGTGCTTGGAGCAAGCTCAGGTATAAAGAAGAGGACTCTCAAAAGCATATATAAACTCAAGACAAATATTTTGGTCTAACTCAAAGGCTTTTAGTACTATCAACTTCGCATAGTTTGTAAGTCAATGTAATAAGCTTAAAGCAATGAAAACATTCTCTTAATTAGAGAAAATGCTCGTGCAATAATTCTTGTTTTTCTTTATGAGAAACCGAGTTCATTGATTTTCAAGTAAATGCTCATCCGAACAATTAAACTCTTGCTTTCAAGAGTAGAACTCCAACCATTTTTGCAAACACATTTTGTAGCCAAAATTCATTTTAAGCCAATTACAAAACATCCGCACTTTTCAAAAAAACCTCATAATAAGTTTGCCTTTATTGGAATATGCGTATCTGCCACAAATTCTCATGCAAATTAAGTAGTTAAAACAATTTGAAGATCTGTCTTAAAGTTAAGAGCTATTGAATTATTTGCAAATTAAGTCAGATTGAAACAAGTCGTAATTTAAAAAATAGTCAAACAAAATTTAATATTTCTTTATTTCAAAGAACCAACCCGTTTGAGGACTATAGTTTATTGCTAAATATTTCCACTACTAATATTTCTTCATTTTAAGCAACCAACCAGTTTGAGGACTTGGTTGTTAATGTGATGGGAACTTTTAATTATATGTATTAACGAGCTGTGTTAACAAAAAGTTCAATCTTAAACCGCATCAAGTGTTTGGATAAAATAACATTAAATTCAAACTCCCAATTAATTTTGAACGCTTTTTGACCGTAAATGATCAAGAGCAGCGCACACTTTCAGCTTTATTATCAGTGGCCGATAATTTCACAAAAATTTGGAGCATAACCATCAATACTTTGTGCTATTCCCCCATTCAAACTTGATACCCAGAAGAGAAGAATTTGAGTTTATTTCTATCGTGCATGCATTTAAATTAATCAGACCGTTGAATGTCTTCCGCATTTCTATTGTCTGCTTGCTATGCAACACAAAGAAGCGATCTATTGTCAACTAAAGCATGCATCACAAAGAAGCAATATATTTATGGACAATTTAATTCAGTTTATAACAAATGTCGCTACGCCTCTGCTCACTTTTCTTTGGCCAAATTCTATATAAATGGGTATGATAACCATCTGTACAAGCATGTCATAAAGAGGAAGTGAGAGCTTTGTACTAAATCATCAGCACATGGTGAAGTTGAATGTAGTGGGCATCAGATGAGGGCGATTGTCAGGGATCTTCAAAGCATGCTTGAATTCTGTTGGATGAATCACATGCAACGATTGAAGCGGAGAGGCGAAAACCCATCAGCGTTAATCAACATATATATTATGCGTGCATCAATTTATCAAAGCGGCTTGTATATAACTTTTCAGCTAATAGACTTCATAAGAAGAGTGGAGGCAACGTCTACATATTTATCTCTGTACTAGAATGTTTTGGTGCAATATCGAGCATGCTGCTGCGCAATTGCCACATTGACAGATGTCTACTAGAATGTTTTGGTGCAATATCGAGCATGCTGCTGCGCAATTGCCACATTGACAGATGTGTGCATTCCATTGTTTCTGCCGGTAAAGCGATTTACAACAAAACAGAAAACAACATGACCTTTCGATTACTCAGAATAAGTTATTTTGAATGCTATGATCAACGTCACCGAATCATGCAATACGCATATTGATTAGCTCAGAAGTGATTTGATTCGCGGCGACGAAGAATAATGACATTAAAGTTTAAAACAGTTTTTCATTATTCAATGCATAAACAACTTACATACTCGATTCCACCGAATTCAATATCAAAGAAGAATACTCCGAAGTTGTCCGCCTTCTCAGAATAGAGCCTCCAAAACAAATTGCATCGTTCGTGAGTTGCCAGAGTAATCAAAATTATTGGTCTCTAACTAAAAACAAACACATGCTTTCTTTCTCAGATAATCAACAAGATAATCATACGAAGTCCTCTTAATTCTCAAATTATGCGCATAATTCTATGGCTCTTCCTTCGATCCTTCCTCTCTCCGCTTTTTAATTAGTTAATCATTTGATCATAATAGCATAGAAAGCCAGAAAAGATGAATCAAGTTGCGCTAAGTTTCAGAAGACAAGTTGTACTGTTGTACTTGATGCTCTCTAAACGTGTGTAGCAAAAAGTATAAAACACAAAATCGATGCGCAATAAAATGATGGAGATCGGATGATTAAACGCCGTCCTTACAAATCGTTTAAGGCAGAAAATCAAAAGATTCTCTCAAATGCTAGTAAATCATCAGTCTCGTTTGGCAGATCAAACATCCATCAATCGCCGCGCTCGATTAGAGCTTAGTCAGATATATAAGAACATCGTGCATCATTCACCATTCATAAGGCTTCTGCCCCGTTGAACTAACTGCCAGCTCCCTTCGAGAGTACCAGCACCCAAATAAACATGAGTTTGGCCTTCGAGATCCTTCTTCACAGATTGTTGCTGTCCCCCCCCCCCGGATCGTCCTTTTTCCCGCATGCAATTGCTTCTTTAAGAATAGCGCAAGCTTTCCCCTCCTTTTGTGTTCCCTTTTAATGATTGCCACCCGATTAAATTAATCATGCATCGGTCCTTTTCCCTCTCGTTCATTCTTTAGATTCTGAAAAAGCATGGTTCGCATCAAAACCCAATGGCTACTATTCTGCGCATTGTTTGATTGTTCTCGAAAACAATTCATCACGCAATTGATGCTGCCGTGTAGAGGATTCGATCTCTTGCAGGAGGCTAACAACTTAGCCAAGGTGCCATGAGTGTTCTCATCTCCAAGATAAAACATACTCCAAATTTTATACACAAATGACAATAGATCAGAACTTGATGCCTCTTCAATGATAGAAAGTCATTCATAACATTGTCTTCTATTCGGATGATAATCGTGAAGATTTTGTCTTCACGACACTCACCCCCACCAATCCTGTGCATCCTCCGGATGCGCCAAATAAGATCTGTTTTCTGTTTCAATATTTAAAATCATTTTGCATATTGATGATCAACTTCATAGCACGTGCATGGGTTAAAAGGAAAGTGTCTTATGCAGGGCTGTGTAATTAGCCCTATTTATATGCACACTTTGAAAATGCATGTATAAAATTAATGGTGCAATAAATAAGGAGAATAGCTTCTGATGACGAGGCTTGTGCACTCCCTCACATACATAGCAATATGAATATACATAACACCTTACAGTCTCTCTTATGTGCATGGGTATAGATCAGATCGTGCCTCGATGCATGGTCATGTAATGTGACCCTATCACATGCATACTTTAAGTGCATTTGCAAAACTTTATGGTGCATAAGGATAAGAGCTTTTGATGAAGAGGTTTCTATCTCCTATATTTCGACTTTGCTCGCAGATTTCATCATGCATTTTACAATCGAGATAGGTGCAAAATGACGTGCATCTAAGGGAAAAATTCAACATGTGCTTATATATAATTTAATGCATACTTTAGATGCAAGATTAAATAAAAATGGTGCAAAACTGGAAGTAAAAGGGTTTTCATATTCTACTCTTGAAGAAAATCTTGGTTGTCAACAAACTCCTTTTCTTCATCTTGAACCTGAAAATATCTTGAAACAAACTCGTGAAAAACATAAGTATTAGCATATTTAAACCAAAATATATCAATTCAAAACTTTTAGATAATCCATCTATAAAAACCCGAAGTAATATTAAGTCATATTTTGGAGCTTCCATCAATTCGTCCTTTCTTGCTTGATCTGCATTAAATCACTCAAAACATTGATTAGAAAAGCCATATTTGATTCATTAATGAAATTCAACAAAATCCATATACATACCTTTTTGATGAGGAAGTAGGTTGTAACTCCCATATAAATACCTTTTTGATGAGGAAGTAGGTTGTAACTCCCATATAAATACCTTTTTGATGAGGAAGTAGGTTGTAACTCCCATATAAATATTCTTCTTGGATAGAAAACATTCACAAAAATTCATAAACTCTTATTCATCATAATTATCAAAAAGAATGTGGACTATTTCTCGGTCTGAACGTGTCATCTGTATGCAATAATAATTTTATAAAACTTCTCTTCAAATTCCTTTTTCATAAGAAAACCAAAACAATGTGATTCATCTTTTCTTGTTAAATATATTACTCATTTCTTAGTTTAATCATTTCTTAATTTAATCATTTCTTCTATTTTCTCCAATGGTACATTCTTAGTTTTCTTGTTAAGTTTTAAAGGTTTTGATTGTTGTGAATTTATATTCATTTTGTTTTCGATTTGTTTAATTATATGATCAAGAAGTTGCTTGTCTATTCCATTTGATTGTTTGTTTTGATTCATAATACTTTGTTTGGTCTCTTCTTGTTTAATTCCTTCTTCTTTAATTTGATTATATTCATGTTTGTGAAATTGAGTTTGAAGTTGTTTAAGCTTGACTTGATCAAACAAATTCTCATTAGAAAGGAGCATTGGATCAAGTGAAATCTGTACATTATTAAGTTTCCTTGCTCCTACTTGTATTTCATGCTCAAAATCACCTAGATCAATTTCCAATTGCTCTTCTATAATCGATTTTTGATCTTCTTCCTTTAGTTTTATCATTTTGATTTCTTCTTTTAGCTCTTGTTTTTGGTTTGATGTCCTCTCTGTTATTTCTTCTTTTGTTTGAATGTTCATATGTATGATAGGCTTCCATACTTTTTTACTTTCACATGGATTAGGTTTAGTTTGAATCTCCTTAAATAGTTCTTTCATTCCACCCCTACCTAGATTTAATTTTAAAGGTGATCGATCCTGATAATTACAAATTTTCCTTTCAAATTCAACCACTAGTTTCGGTTTTCGTGCATCTTCATACGACCTGCAATTCCAAAATGCATGGCCATATTGATCGCACCAAAAACACTGCAAAAGTTTCATTCGAATCCTATTTGATGGTCTTAATGAATGTCTACAACTAGATTTTCCACAATCATGAGCATGTGTTACAGATGAAGGATCTTTAAACAAACTTTGGCTCATTCCCTCCTTTTCATACTCACATTTAGCTAGCTCTAAATCTTGTATTCGTTTAGATAATATTTCATACTTCTGGTTCATTTCTTGAAACTCAGCATTCATTTCCTCTTTTCGAGTTCTAAGACTAGTTCTTAATACTTGTAAAGTCTCTGGCATAGCTTTAAGCGTATCATTTAAAGTCAAAATCATTCTAAATGTCTTTTGTAGAGCTTCATTGGCCTTGTTTTCCCTTTCTATGAATTTATCTTCCCATTTTCTCAAATGTTGATCTATCAATGCGTTCACATATGCTTCATCAATAACAATATTTGTTGAATTATGCTCTTGTAAATTAATTTCAAAAGATTCTTTACATTGATGTATATTTTTCATGTTTGTACGCTGCTTTTTGCCCATAACTCACACTTGAATAGCAAAGAAGCACCACATAAACGAAAAACAAGCTATGAGGTTATACATACATCAAACATACATTACTTGGCATTAATTTTAGAAAAAAGTCCGTAAACATGTACCTGAGCTGCAAGGCCGTTTGTTCACGTCGGGTTCACCAATGTCTTAAACGATTTGTAAGGACGGCGTTTAATCATCCGATCTCCATCATTTTATTGCGCATCGATTTTGTGTTTTATACTTTTTGCTACACACGTTTAGAGAGCATCAAGTACAACAGTACAACTTGTCTTCTAAAACTTAGCGCAACTTGATTCATCTTTTCTGGCTTTCTATGCTATTATGATCAAATGATTAACTAATTAAAAAGCGGAGAGAGGAAGGATCGAAGGAAGAGCCATAGAATTATGCGCATAATTTGAGAATTAAGAGGACTTCGTATGATTATCTTGTTGATTATCTGAGAAAGAAAGCATGTGTTTGTTTTTAGTTAGAGACCAATAATTTTGATTACTCTGGCAACTCACGAACGATGCAATTTGTTTTGGAGGCTCTATTCTGAGAAGGCGGACAACTTCGGAGTATTCTTCTTTGATATTGAATTCGGTGGAATCGAGTATGTAAGTTGTTTATGCATTGAATAATGAAAAACTGTTTTAAACTTTAATGTCATTATTCTTCGTCGCCGCGAATCAAATCACTTCTGAGCTAATCAATATGCGTATTGCATGATTCGGTGACGTTGATCATAACATTCAAAATAACTTATTCTGAGTAATCGAAAGGTCATGTTGTTTTGTGTTTTGTTGTAAATCGCTTTACCGGCAGAAACAATGGAATGCAGACATCTGTCAATGTGGCAATTGCGCAGCAGCATGCTTGATATTGCACCAAAACATTCTAGTAGACATCTGTCAATGTGGCAATTGCGCAGCAGCATGCTCGATATTGCACCAAAACATTCTAGTACAGAGATAAATATGTAAACGTTGCCTCCACTCTTCTTATGAAGTCTATTAGCTGAAAAGTTATATACAAGCCGTTTTGATAAATTGATGCACGCATAATATATATGTTGATTAACGCTGATGGGTTTTCGCCTCTCCGCTTCAATCGTTGCATGTGATTCATCCAACAGAATTCAAGCATGCTTTGAAGATCCCTGACAATCGCCCTCATCTGATGCCCACTACATTCAACTTCACCATGTGCTGATGATTTAGTACAAAGCTCTCACTTCCTCTTTATGACATGCTTGTACAGATGGTTATCATACCCATTTATATAGAATTTGGCCAAAGAAAAGTGAGCAGAGGCGTAGCGACATTTGTTATAAACTGAATTAAATTGTCCATAAATATATTGCTTCTTTGCGATGCATGCTTTAGTTGACAATAGATCGCTTCTTTGTGTTGCATAGCAAGCAGACAATAGAAATGCGGAAGACATTCAACGGTCTGATTAATTTAAATGCATGCACGATAGAAATAAACTCAAATTCTTCTCTTCTGGGTATCAAGTTTGAATGGGGGAATAGTACAAAATATTGATGGTTATGCTCCAAATTTTTGTGAAATTATCGGCCACTGATAATAAAGCTGAAAGTGTGCGCTGCTCTTGATCATTTACGGTCAAAAAGCGTTCAAAATTAATTGGGAGTTTGAATTTAATGTTATTTTATCCAAACACTTGATGCGGTTTAAGATTGAACTTTTTGTTAACACAGCTCGTTAATACATATAATTAAAAGTTCCCATCACATTAACAACCAAGTCCTCAAACTGGTTGGTTGCTTAAAATGAAGAAATATT
This sequence comes from Ceratopteris richardii, assembly GCA_020310875.1. Lineage (NCBI taxonomy): Eukaryota > Viridiplantae > Streptophyta > Polypodiopsida > Polypodiales > Pteridaceae > Ceratopteris > Ceratopteris richardii. The sequence continues at coordinate 75,663,836 of CM035407.1, read as the reverse complement.
AGTAGTGGAAATATTAGCAATAAACTATAGTCCTCAAACGGGTTGGTTCTTTGAAATAAAGAAATATTAAATTTTGTTTGACTATTTTTTAAATTACGACTTGTTTCAATCTGACTTAATTTGCAAATAATTCAATAGCTCTTAACTTTAAGACAGATCTTCAAATTGTTTTAACTACTTAATTTGCATGAGAATTTGTGGCAGATACGCATATTCCAATAAAGGCAAACTTATTATGAGGTATTTTTGAAAAGTGCGGATGTTTTGTAATTGGCTTAAAATGAATTTTGGCTACAAAATGTGTTTGCAAAAATGGTTGGAGTTCTACTCTTGAAAGCAAGAGTTTAATTGTTCGGATGAGAATTTACTTGAAAATCAATGAACTCGGTTTCTCATAAAGAAAAACAAGAATTATTGCACGAGCATTTTCTCTAATTAAGAGAATGTTTTCATTGCTTTAAGCTTATTACATTGACTTACAAACTATGAGAAGTTGATAGTACTAAAAGCCTTTGAGTTAGACCAAAATATTTGTCTTGAGTTTATATATGCTTTTGAGAGTCCTCTTCTTTATACCTGAGCTTGCTCCAAGCACCCTGCGTGCGCCGTATTTTTGGGCAGTCGCCCTGATCCACCGACCGTCGCTTCCGCGCCGACATTGGTGAGCCCGACGTGAAGAAGTGGCATAGCAGCTCAGGAACGTCTGATACAAAGAATATGTGTCTAGTATATATATACCTTGTGACATAGTTTTGAGTGATCAATAGATAGAGCTTTCATCATGGACCCTTATCTCATAGAAAAAAGAGTATGGAAATTGATTGATGACCTCAAAATAGAGAAGAAAGAGTTTTGTGGTAAAGATGTTACTAGGTATATCAAGGAGTATGAAAATTTAGCGTATCAATATGGCATACCTAGGGATAGTTGGGTTTCCACCTTTAGGCGTATATCAAATGGAGATACCCGAGATAGAATAAGCCTTAGGTTGGGCTCGTCCACTATACCTTGGGATATTTTTAAGGCCCAATTGTGACAAGAATTTTGTTTCGAGGATTCAACAAAGAGAGATCATGAAACGTTTCAAGCTTGGGTAAATACATCTAAACCAAAAGAGAACTTAATTGAGGGTTTTCAAGAGTTTGAAGAACAGTTTAGCGACTTACCTGAGCAAGAACAAGTTTATCTTGAGCCTTATAAAGTTATAGATTTTTTAACTCTCCTTGATTACTCAATTCGAAAAGACCTAGAGCCTCTTTTAGAAGAACATAATACCTCAAATGGCCTGACCAGTGATTGGACATATGTGCGAAAGCAAGTTCATCGACTTGCTCTTAGATATGAACGCCAAAACCTCAAATATTTTCCTCTTTCTAAAAGCAACGATTTAGATTGTACTTATCAAAAGATAAATGAAGAAAACAAATTTGAAATTACAAACAATGAATTAGATGATGCTACACCAATGATGAATGATGAAAACCAAATTACAATTTCAGAACACAAAACATTAAACAAAAATAAGTGTGAACATGAGAAACCTTTGTTTGATTCTTCTAAAAGTCTTCCCAAATTATTCATTGAAGAAGTGAGTGATGTAAGTGGTAAAGAAATCCCACTCATCACAATAGCTTCTCCTAAAATTATTACTCACATTGATTCTTCATATAAGGAAGAACAATATGAGAAAATTATAAACAATGATATTTATACATTTGAAAAATATGAATTGAAGGGTTTCAATATAAATGAAAACTTTTTTTGCCTTAATGATGTTAATATTGGTTTTTCTAATCAAATTTTTGAGTGGTTTGATACAGGTCAAGCAAGAATGGAGGATTTAATATTTCAGTGGAATATCATGAAAGCTACAAAGTTTGATTTAAAATTGCTTTGGTTTTTACAGATGGACTATCGAGAAGTATTATCTTGGATTGCTACCTTTTGTATAAGTCTGCTAATAATTATGTTGCTCACAACTTTTTCGAGTTGATTTATTTTACAGGTTTAGCATGAAGATTGGGAGCTGTTTGATGAACCAAGATTTTCATCAAGAATAGATTATAAATAACTTTTAGTTCCATTTTTGCACCATTTTGTTTCACTTTGCATTTAAAGTATGCATCAAATTATGTATGAACACATATTGAGTTTTGCCCTTAGGTACACGTTCATTTGCACCATTATCAAATTGTAACAATGCATTATGAAATCTGAGAAACAGTTCTAAGTATAGGAGAAAGAAAACCTCTTCATCAAAAGCTCTTTCCTCATATGCACCATAATTTTGAAAATGCATCAAAAGTATGCATAGTAGGGTCACACTACATGACCATGCATCTAGGCACAGATTGAGTATTACCCTTGCACATAAGAGTGACTGTAAGGATGAATGTATAATCACATTGCTATGTATGAGAGCAAGTGCACCAACCTCGTCATCAGAAGCTATTTTTCTTTATTGATTGCACCATTAATTTTAACCATGCATATTCAAAGTGTGCATATAAATAGGGCTAATTACGCAGCCGTGCATAAGGCACTTTGACTTTAAAACCCATGCACATATTATGCTATGAAATTGACTTTTATCCCGACGCAAAAAACAGGTTTCGTTTGGCGCATCCGGAGGATGCACAGGTTTGGTGGGGGTGAGTGTCGTAGAGATTCTCATCTCTACTCTTGATGGAGCAAAACCAAATTCAAAGGATGCAAAACAAGATGAGCTATATATTCGGAAGTGCTATATTAATGGCAAGCAAAATAGGAAGTGGATGCTTCCACCTTACGACATGTGGAGGTCTTTAATATGTTGCAACTATTGATGAAGGTCCGAGGAAATCAGGTCACTAATGTCATAACTCTGATGGAGAACATGAGGGTCATATATTGTGATCATATAGATAAAAATGAGTCAAACAATTCAAAGAGAAGAATTTAGGATCACTTTGCTGATAGGAGTCGCTAGCAGTTTTAAATCAGGTTGTGTAGTCAATCAAGTTTATGAGGAAAATCATTCTCAGGTTGCGCATTTTTGTGGATATAAAAGGATGGAAAAGGATACATATGGGAAGATCAAAGGTATGCATTGGACTCAAGCTCGGAAATAAGAGTTTTAATGGAATGACAAAAGAAAGAGTCTGCGTCCATCGGACCTGCTGCGTGGAGGTCAAACTACGTGAGTCATCTGATCATATTATAAATGGATGGGAATGAAAGATAAAAAAAAAGGATTGGAAGCGCTCAGTTCAAGGTTAAAAGGATGAAAAGTTGAATCCTATTTAGTGAAAAAGAGAGGCCATAGGAATATGAAATCGAGGAGGAAAGGACATGCACGTATCTGACAACACGTATAGGTAGCTTTCATCTGTGGAATTGAGGGGATTATTCTGCCATATCCAATTCAAAAGATCGGCGCTGAAGGGGGGCATACAGAGAGGGGAAAGCAGGCAACGCATCGAAGGAGGGCTGCTGAAGATTGTCCGTTGCAGAAAAATATAGGGAGGCCCATTCCAGCGTAGGGGAAGGACATTGATTTTTTTGGGAAATGCACATGCAGTCGGCTGAGGCTCGGAAGATAATGATGCTGGCTCGATGATTGGCGAATTCGGAAGCATTCGATGATTTCTCTTCAATGTTATATTGCGCTGTTCCTTGTGACCAAATATCAAGCTTTGAGACAATGATGCTGCCTGAACTCAACGCGCAATTCAAACTGCCCTATTGTCCGAGGCTGACATGAAGTTCCTGGTAGTCAATGCTGATGAAGAAAGTATAATCAAATTCTTATTTTCATAGATATTTGCAGAAGTATTCTAATGAAGAGGCACACGACATGTGTGATAACAGTACTGAAGCCAGTGTCAACGTTGACGACTTAAAACACAGAAACTGTTGCCGCTATCTCTCTAAATACCGAACACTGATAAGGTTATGCTATTAATATGAGGCGGATATGAAGACGCTATCCATATAGAATACACGAGATTTATCTGAAGAACAGAGAAGAACTCTCAATAGCCTTAAAAGAGTCGTTTTCTCTCAAAGTTGAAGGTTGGAAATGGATTTGCTATTCAATCATTTTCTGCATAGATAATTTATATTTCTTTATCTATTGAAGTTTATTTTTATCAACGTTTATGCCCTCTGTGGTATTTTATGATTTGCGCCGATCTAAATTCTGTATAATTTTTGTCGCGGTATGAATGATTCAAGATTATGCTCTGTATGGACTACTCAATCGCCTATTTTGTTATGCATGAATACTAACAATATGCACAAAAATACTGTTGAATTGATTATGAAAGAACGGTTGGTACAAACGTAGAAGATCAAGTTGAGGTACTCTGGTTTCATCGCAATCATAATTTCGTATCAAATTGAAAGAATTAGATTAAAATTGTGTGAAAGTTAATTGTTGAAGTTGCACAGATTCATGTCTTGTTATGAAAGTAATTATTACGATCTTGTTATTGATAAACTTCCAATATTGATATCACGCACTGCAGATGAAACACTCCTAATCCACTAATCCACTGAGATTGCAGGTTTAGCCGATCTGTTTTGACGACAGCATTTCTACAGTTTTTTTTTTTTTTCTGTTTTGTTCTCTTTTTGCATCTAACATATTTGAATGACTTGCAACTGTGACAACATTCGTGAAAAAACGTTCGATGCGTATTTATCAACGGTCGATTATGCTCTTTACTCAACGCTCAACAGAAGGAGTTTTTAACCGATGGATTTTTGATGCTACTACTCTATAAATCTTGACGCTTGAATCTGACAATGACCGAAAGCAGGCTTCCTGAGTTTCTACATGGTGTTCAACCTATCATCTCTGTTTCTTGTTTTGAAGAAAGGCTCATGGAACTTAGGCTCTGATTAGGATTTGTTCGTCCATAATTTTCTTTTCAATATAAAATTTTCTTCCAAAATTTGGTAAATCTCTGTCTGTCATTCAGATTTTTTTTATTTTTTTTTTACATTGATGGGTTTTAATTTAGATATATAAAGAGTACATCCGTACTTATTTTATAGCGAAAGTTTTCGTCACATATGATAAGAGTTTTTTATTATACGTATACTTAAGATCTGCATCTAACAACGATATTATATATGGCTTAGAGTACAAAACCCATGATCCTCATGTGTTTGAGTAATTGTAGTTGGTATAATTCGAAGATTGTATGAAGATGCATTAAAATCAAGTGTAAAAACAAAAAACAATGGTCCCATGATTTGTCGAATCTCTTGAAGATATCTTGATTTAGCTACCGTAGACTGGCTCTCATTGTGTTATGTTAAAGATCAGGCTCGTTGTTGTTTGGATAATAAAAAATAATTTGTGTTTCGTTAGAATGCATTCATAAAGTTGATCTTTACTGACATCAAACACATCATTCACTCGTTTGAATTCTGTTTAGCGACATATATAATTTGAGTATGTTTTCTCTAAGTCTCCATTATACTTGAGATCGTTCGAACTTACTCTATTTGAATGCAAATTTGGATTTGTTTTGTCTAATTACTTTCCATTGAGCCTCCACTTCACCTGAGCTTGCTCCCAGCACCCTGCGTGTGCCGTATTTCGGGCGGTTGGCTTGATCCACCGACCGTCCCTTTCGCGCCGACATTTTGGTGAACCCGGCGTGAAGGAGCGGCATAGCAGCTCAGGGAAATCTGATATGCTTTCATCATGGACCCTTACCTAATAGAAAAAAGAGTATGGAAATTGATTGATGACCTCAAAATAGAGAAGAAAGAGTTTTGTGGTAAAGATGTTACTAGGTATATCAAGGAGTATGAAAATTTAGCTTATCAATATGGCATACCTAGGGATAGTTGGGTTTCAACCTTTAGGCGTATATCAAATGGAGATACCCGAGATAGAATAAGCCTTAGGTTGGGCTCGTCTACTATACCTTGGCATATTTTAAAGACCCAGTTGCTACAAGAATTCTTTTTCGAGGATTCAACAAAAAGAAATCATGAAACGTTTCAAGCCTGGGTAAATACATCGAAACCAAAAGAGAACTTAATTGAGAGTTTTCAAGAGTTTGAAGAGCAATTTAGCGACTTACCTGAGAAAGAACAAGTTTATCTTGAGCCTTATAAAGTTATAGATTTTTTAACTCTCCTTGATTAGTCAATTCGAAAAGACCTAGAGCCTCTTTTAGAAGAACATAATACCTCAAATGGCCTGACCAGTGATTGGACATATGTGCGAAAGCAAGTTCATCGACTTGCTCTTAGATATGAACGCCAAAACCTCAAATATTTTCCTCTTTCTAAAAGCAACGATTTAGATTGTACTTATCAAAAGATAAATGAAGAAAACAAATTTGAAATTACAAACAATGAATTAGATGATGCTACACCAATGATGAATGATGAAAACCAAATTACAATTTCAGAACACAAAACATTAAACAAACATGAGTGTGAACATGAGAAACCTTTGTTTGATTCATATAAAAGTCTTACCAAATTAATCATTGAAGAAGTGAGTGATGCAAGTGCTAAGGAGATCCCACTCATCAAAATAGCTTCTCCTAAAATTATTACTCACATTGATTCTCCGTATAAGGAAGAACAAGGTGAGAAAATCATAAACATTGATACTTCTACATTTGAAAAATATAAATTTAAGGGTTTCGACATGATTGAACACTTGTTTTGTCTTAATTTTCTATATATTATTAATGATGATAATATTGGTTTTTCTAATCAAGTTTTTGAGTGGTTTGATGCAAGTCAAGCGAGAATGGAGGATTTAATGTTTCAATGGAATATAATGAAAGCCACAAACTTTGATTTAATATTGCTTTGGTTTTTGCAGATGGACTATCGAGAAGTATTATCTTGGATTGCTACCTTTTGTATAAATTTGTTAATAATTTTGTTTCTCACAAGATTTTTGAGTTGAGTTATTTTTCAGGATTAGCATGAAGATTGGGAGCTGATTGATGACCTAAGATTTTCTTCAAAAAGACTATGAGAGATTGAAGATAGTACATGCAGTTTAAAATTTAAGCAATCAAAGCGATATTTGGATCAAAGGCAATGCTAAAGATGGAATCAAGTTGACTTTGTTAAAGATAAAATTACAAGCGAGAACTTAGTTTTGTCTTATTAATTAGAATCTATAGAAAGATATAGAAACGCTCGTCCTTACGGCTCTTAGTCTAAAAAAATAGTTCTTAATTTGCACTCCCATAAATTAGAAACCTATAGTTTTTAACACACCTAAACTGAAAAAACCAAGCGAAGGCCCTAGGCATACTTAGAAGCACCCTGCGTGCAATCACATGGTTAGGTTAGCGTGATTCTTGTAGATGAACGTCAGCCTCCCTTCACACCCCTCTACGAGAGCTTTGGTTACCAATATGTAGGCGTGAAAGCAACGGCTGGTGGATCGAGCCAACCGTCGAAATTACGACGCACGCGGGGTGCTTGGCGCAAGCTCAGGTATGATGATACACACAAAGAGAAATATTAAATAGAAACAAATCCAAAGTCTCATTCAAATAGGATAACATCTCGTTCTTATGTCTCACGAGTTCGTGTTTGATCACCGTTTGTATTAAAGAATTCTAATTCAACTAAAAGAGCAACTACTAGTTCAATATCAATTTAATGATTGAAGACTTCGTTTCTACATGCGAATTGAATGAGATATATATTCATGAAAGTTGATCTATTAAATTAATGAAAGAATTGTTGTAGCTTAAGGATCTTAAGAATCAACAAAGGATTGACTTTCATAAATATTGCATTGTCAATTTCTGAGTAAGACAAGATTGACTTTAGGTAACAACATGTGGAACTCTTGACACAATTTCTGTTTACACTTTCAACATCATTAATTGAAATCTAGAAAAGCGTGAAAGTATGTATAAATTTTAGTGTTGAATTAATTACATGCATTACTATAGGTTTTTTGGTTTTACTTTTGACTACTACATCTCTTCTTAAACATGTGCGTGACTATATCTGAGTTTGTTCTGCAAACATTATTCCTGAATTAAACGTATGATTCATGTTTTAGTAGAGTCTGTATGTATTGGTATTACATATATGTCCTTACGTACTACTTTGCAGAAATTATATCTCTCTAAGAAACTTCATCACTCGTTCACATATTCAATCCGACGTTGAAATGGATTAATTTATAATAGTTATCCTACTCCCAGTTCATAAGTATTATGTTAATGTACGAGAGAAAAATCATATGCTAATTAGTAAATTGCTATGGTCGAGACATTCTAAACAAAGAAATTTATTACATGAATTGAAATTAACTATTGAAATGTCCCAAGTGAAACAATTTGTTGTTGTTAAAGTAAACTAAACTTCACGTTTTTCATATAAATAGTAGCTCAAAAAATCTTAATACAATTCTTTCATTAATTTAATGGATCAATTTTCGTGAATATATATCTCATTCAATTCGCATGTAGAAACGAAGTCTTCAATCATTAAATTGATATTGAACTAGTAGTTGCTCTTTTAGTTGAATTAGAATTCTTTAATACAAACGGTGATCAAACACGAACTGGTAAGACATAAGAAAGAGAAGTTATCCTATTTGAATGAGACTTTGGATTTGTTTCTTTTTAATATTTCTCTTTGTGTGTATCATCATACTTGAGCTTGCACCAAGCACCCCGCGTGCGTCGTAATTTCGACGGTTGGCTCGATCCACCAGCGGTTGCTTTCACGCCTACATATATATATATATATATATATATATATATATATATATATATATATATATATATATATATATATATATATATATATATATATATATATATATATATATATATATATATATATATATATATAACATTTTATGATATGAAGAAAGCAGGTTATTCTCCGGTTGGCCCATCGAGGGTGATGTCCAGGTTTGGTGGGGGTGAATGTCGGAGAGATTTCTCTCTCCCCACTCAAATCATGAAGAAGATATTAAGCAACTGGACGAAGTAATGCGGCTTCAAGGTGTTTTCTTACGGCATGTGGATTTCTATGTGCCATAAGAAAAAGCTAAGAGCTAGTATATGATGATATAGAAGACAATTAACTTGTGAGGCAATGTATTGATAAATATGTAGAAAGTCTTTTAAAGAGAGCAAAAGATATAAGCCATTAAAAAATGAAAAGAATGGCTATTACTCAAACAGAGCATGCGTGAAAAGATAGCTAATCGTGAGTTATTTTGGCAAGTTTCTTTTTTTTACAAAAGGAAAGCTATAGAAGGAAAAGGGATGGCGCATGAAAAAGCTCACAAGGGAGATAAATAGGGAGGCCACTTCATGTTTTTTTTTGGGCAGACATGATCTGAGTAGGGGCCTAGGAGAGGAAGGAGGCCAATTACGTCATCAATATCTAGCGGAAATCAGACAGAACGAGGAGGCGTTTACGGATCTGTTGCATTTTGAGAGATAGCAATCATCAGATGTGCGCTGTAGACAAGATTGGATGACTGAAGAAAGAAGGGAGGCCGGCGACAGATATAAGGGACGGTGGCAATTCATAGCAAAAAAAAACGAGATGACTGAACATTGGAAGCTCTCTGGAGGAATAGATGACCAAGGGAAGATCTCACGCACGGACGGCTCTGCTCTTCATATTTGGTTTTCTGATAAGTGAATGTTTGAGTCCTAATCCTAATCTGGTTCGTAGACTTGAGTTCGATTGTTAATCGACTGTTGAATTTGTTTCTCTGCTGTTGTGAAACTCTCACTTTATTGGTTATCTCTCATAATTTGAAATCATTGAAGATTACAAGATCAGATCCTCTGACGATTCTCAAGAATGAACGATGTAAGCTTTTTTATTAGACTATGCTAAAGTTGCGCACGATGTTAATGATTTAGTTTTGATGAATATGAAACGAATGATGAGCTAATCTAACGAGCACAATTGCGAAGTTACTTATGTTTGAATGATCAATGAATCATGCTTTGTTTCACTCTAATATGACAGTGATGATTCAGTTTTGGTGAATGATTAGAAGGACAGGAGCTGCGCCATCGTGAAGGAACCTGAATTCACTGCCTGCAAGAAAGGAATTGTTTCATGCTTCTGAAAGAGAGAGAGGATTGAGGATCTGATTGATTCGCTAAGCATCACAGCTGTAATGCATGTAATTAATTCAACACAAAAATTTATACATTCTTTCACGCTTTTCTAGTTTTCAATTAATGATGTTGAAAGTGTTAATAGAAATTGTGTCAAGAGTTCCACATGTTGTTACCTAAAGTCAATCTTGTCTTACTCAGAAATTGACAATGCAATATTTATGAAAGTCAATCCTTTGTTGATTCTTAAGATCCTTAAGCTACAACAATATTGCTGTAAAGAATCAAAACAGTGTCGCGGTCGTTGGACTCAAATTTATCACAAGAAAGACAGTAATTCGATTCCTTTTTCTGAAGAGGATTCCGATACCGTCCACCTGCGTTGAGTTCTCTTACTTTTAATATAGTAATTTCATTACATTCAGGTTGTTGGATGAAAAAAATAAACAAGTAGCAATGAGTTTCATTAGTGTAATTCAGTTCTGATCTAAGCGAAGGTAATTTAGTGCATTATCAAAAAAAATAATAAAGTTCGTCACATACAGACCATATGTTGGATATTGCAGGTGCTTCTAGAGCTCTATGTATGAGGCATCGGAGAGATTGCTAAATACTTTTTGCGTTCTATTGTCATGGTCTATTCTTGCTCTTCATCAATGTTTGCTTGAGTCGAAATAGAAGAAAAGAATTGATGGAACACATCCAGGAGAATAGGAGAAATTCGACTTCCACTATTTGTTCACGCACAAATTCAGGTGGTGTGGACTTACAAAAATGAAAAACAAGATCTCAACCATGGTGGTTAGTATTTAGAACATCACAGAAAACCATCATTTGATTAATGTTAATCACACATCACGACAAAGCATAATAGATCTCAGAAAACTCTTTCTTCTATTGTAGTCATCAGTGATTTCGTATCATTCGTGAATAAGGTGACAGAGAATGATATGACTAGTAGACACACTTTGTACGAAGCATGCTTGTCCTAGTGCGTCCAGTTTTATGAAGAGATTTCATATATTCTCCACCTGAGAGTAACTTGTGTATGAACTGGAAGGAAACATTCGGCCACCAGTGTTGTTAATGGATCAGACTAATGCACAAATTCCAAAAAACATTTAATATCTATCGTTGTTAGAGGTTTGCAGATGATAACGACGATATTAATAATTATAACTAACAAGTTCACCTAGTAAACTATGTGCATTCTTAGTAAATCATATCACAGACAACAGTTTTTAATCAGCTATAAGTAAAATCATGTTCTTCTGAGCTTGATCTACATTCCGTTCGAATGAGCATCTATTAGAGATATATCCAAATACCTGAGGTTTTCATCTATGAGAGGCACAGTGAGAAAAAGGGAAACGTATAGATTCTGTTGAACTTATCTGGTCAATCTTTTTACCATCTTCATTAGAGCCCTTTTCTTTTTCTTTTTGCATTATTCCTTCAACGCCCAATTCTGATCATTAGCATCCACTTTAAGATCTCGTATATGCCTCCCACAAATCGCTTTAGACTCGGTGATGAAATCATAAGAAGAAAGACAAAAATCTTAATATCATCAATGACTTCTCTTTGTATCAGGTTGCATTGAAAACGTAGCAAAAACATATACATCATCATAATAACAAGCACGTCTGATCTATGTTAGCACAAGCCTACTCCAGTAACACTATTGAACTGTTGCACACAAATCATTTGCTAATTCATCACTACTAAAGATAGGCATAGCTCTGATGCTTAGCAAATCAATCAGATCGTCAATCCTCTCTCTCTTTCAGAAGCATGAAACAATTCCTTTCTTGCAGGCTGTGAATTCTGGTTCCTTCACGATGGCGCGGCTCCTGTCCTTCTAATCATTCACCAAAACTGAATCATCACTGTCATATTAGAGTGAAACAAAGCATGATTCATTGATCATTCAAACATAAATAACTTCGCAATTGTGCTCGTTAGATTAGCTCATCATTCGTTTCATATTAATAAAAAGTAAATCATTAACATCCTGCGCAACTTCAGCATAGTCTAATAAAAAAGCTTTTATCGTTCATTCTTCAGAATCGTCAGAGGATCTGATCTTGTACTCTTCAATGATTTCAAATTATGAGAGATAACCAATACAGTGAGAGTTTCACAACAGTAGAGAAACAAAGTCAACAGTCGACTAACAATCGAACTCAAGTCTACGAACCAGATTAGGATTAGGACTCAAACATTCAGTTATCAGAAAACCAAATATGAAGAGCAGAGCCGTCCGTGCGTGAGATCTTCCCTTGGTCATCTATTCCTCCAGAGAGCTTCCAATATTCAGTCATCTCGTTTTTTTTTGCTATGAATTGCCACCATCCCTTATATCTGTCACGAGCCTCCCTTCTTTCTTCACTCATCCAATCTTGTCTACAGCGCACATCTGATGATTGCTATCTCTCAAAATGCAACAGATCGGTAAACACCTCCCCGTTCTGTCTGATTTCCGCCAGATATCGATGATGTAGTTGGCCTCCTTCCTCTCCTAGGCCCCTCCTCAGATCATGTCTGCCCGAAAAAAAAACATGAAGTGGCCTCCCTGTTTGTCTCCCTTGTGAGCTTTTTCATGCGCCATCCCTTCTCCTTCTGTAGCTTTCCTTTTTTTTTTTAAATAAACTTCCCAAAATAACTCAAGATTAGCTATCTTTTCACGCATGCTCTATTTGAGTAATAGCCATTCTTTTCATTTTTTAATGGCTTATATCTTTTGCTCTCTATAAAAGAGTTTCTACATATTTATCAATACATTGCCTCACAAGTTAATTGTCTTCCATATCATCATATACTAGCTCTTAGCGTTTTCTTATGGCACAGAGAAATCCACATGCCGTAAGAAAACACCTTGAAGCCGCATTACTTCGTCAAGTTGCTTAATATCTTCTTCATGATTTGAGTGGGGAGAGAGAAATCTCTCCGACATTCACCCCCACCAAACCTGGACATCGCCCTCAATGGGCCAACTGGAGAATAACCTGCTTTCTTCATATCATAAAATGTTATATATATATATATATATATATATATATATATATATATATATATATATATATATATATATATATATATATATATATATATAAATATATATATATGTAGGCGTGAAAGCAACGGCTGGTGGATCAAGCCAACCGTTGAAATTACGGCGCACCCAGGGTGCTTGGCACAAGCTTAGGTATGATGATACACACAAAGAGAAATATTAAATAGAAATAAATCCAAAGTCTCATTCAAATAGGATAACATCTCTTTTTTATGTCTTACCAGTTCGTGTTTGATCACCGTTTGTATTAAAGAATTCTAATTCAACTAAAAGAGCAACTACTAGTTCAATATCAATTTAATGATTGAAGACTTCATTTCTACATGCGAATTAAATGAGATATATATTCACAAAAATTGATCTATTAAATTAATGAAAGAATTGTATTAAGATTTTTTGAGCTACTATTTATATCAAAAACTTGAACTTCAGTTTACTTTAACAGTAACAAATTGTTTCACTTGGGACTTTTCAATAGTTGATTTCAATTCATGTAATAAATTTCTCTCTTTAGAATGTCTCGACCATAGCGATTTACTAATTAGCATATGATTTTTCTCTCGTATATTAACATAATACTTATTAACTGGGAGTAGGATAACTATTATAAATTAATCCATTTCAACGTCGGATTGAATATCTGAACGATTGATGAAGTTTCTTAGAGAGATATAATTTCTGCAAAGTAGTATGTAAGGACATATATGTAATACCAATACATACGCACTCTACTAAAACATGAATCATACGTTTAATTCAGGAATAATGTTTGCAGAACAAACTCAGATATAGTCACACACACGTTTAAGAAGAGATGTAGTAGTCAAAAGTAAAACCAGAAAACCTATAGTAATGCATGTAATTAATTCAACACAAAAATTTATACATACTTTCACGCTTTTCAAGATTTCAATTAATGATGTTGAAAGTGTAAACAGAAATTGTGTCAAGAGTTCCACATGTTGTTACCTAAAGTCAATCTTGTCTTACTCAGAAATTGACAATGCAATATTTATGAAAGTCAATCCTTTGTTGATTCTTAAGACTCTTAAGCTACAGCAATACTTCTGTAAAGAATCAAAACAGTGTCGCGGTCGTTGGACTCAAAATTTATCACAAGAAAGACAGTAATTCGATTCCTTTTTCTGAAGAGGATTCCGATACCGTCCACCTGCGTTGAGTTCTCTTACTTTTAATATAGTAATTTCATTACATTCAGGTTGTTTGATGACAAAAATAAACAACTAGCAATGAGTTTCATTAGTGTAATTCAGTTCTGATCTATGCGAAGGTAATTTAGTGCATTATCAAAAAAAATAATGAAGTTCATTTAATACAGACCATATGTATGATATCGGAGGTGCTTCTAGAGCTCTATGTATCAGGCATCGGAGAGATTGCTAAATCCTTTGCGCATTCTATTGTGATTGTCTATACTTGCTCTTCATCAATGTTTGCTTGAGTCGGAATAGAAGAAAAGAATTGATGGAACACATCAAGGAGAATAGCAGCAATTCAACTTCCACTATTTGTTCATGCACAAATTCAGGTGGTCTCGACTTACAAGAATGAAAAACGAGATCTCAACCATGGTGGTTAGTATTTAGAACATCACAGAAAACCATCATTTGATTAATGTTAATCACACATCAAGACAAAGCATAATAGATCTCAGAAAACTCTTTCTTCTATAGCAGAGCCGTCCGTGCGTAAGATCTTCCCTTGGTCATCTATTCCTCCAGAGAGTTTCCAATGTTCAGTCATCTCGTTTTTTTTTTTGCTATGAGTTGCCACCATCCCTTATATCTGTCGCGGGCCTCCCTTCTTTCTTCAGTCATCCAATCTTGTCTACAACGCACATCTGATGATGGCTATCTCTAAAAATGCAACAGATCCGTAAACGCCTCCTCGTTCTGTCTGATTTCCGCCAGATATCGATGATGTAATTGGCCTCCTTCCTCTCCTAGGCCCCTCCTGAGATCATGTCTGCCCGAAAAAAAACATGAAGTGGCCTCCCTATTTGTCTCCCTTGTGAGCTTTTTCATGCGCCATCCCTTCTCCTTGTGTAGCTTTCCTTTTGTAAAAAAAAGAAACTTCTCAAAATAACTCACGATTAGCTATCTTTTCACGCATGCTCTATTTGAGTAATAGCCATTCTTTTCATTTTTTAATGGCTTATATCTTTTGCTCTCTTTAAAAGAGTTTCTACATATTTATCAATACATTGCCTCACAAGTTAATTGTCTTCCATATAATCATATCCTAGCTCTTAGCTTTTTCTTATGGCACAAAGAAATCCACATGCCGTAAGAAAACACCTTGAAGCTGCAGTACTTAGTCAAGTTGCTTAATATCTTCTTCATGATTTGAGTGGGGAGAGAGAAATCTCTCCGACATTCACCTCCACCAAACCTGGACATTGCCCTCGATGGGCCAACCGGAGAATAACCTGCTTTCTTCATATCATAAAATGTTATATATATATATATATATATATATATATATATATATATATATATATATATATATATATATATATATATATATATATATATATATATATATATATATATATATGTATATATGTGTTTAGGTGTGAAAGCAACGGCTGGTGGATCGAGCCAACCGTCGAAATTACAACGCTCGCGGGGTGCTTGGCGCAAGCTCAGGTATGATGATACACACAAAGAGAAATATTGAATAGAAACAAATCCAAAGTCTGATTCAAATAGGATAACATCTCTTTCTTATGTCTTACCTGTTCGTGTTTGATCACCGTTTGTATTAAAGAATTCTAATTTAACTAAAAGAGCAACTACTAGTTCAATATCAATTTAATGATTGAAGACCTCATTTCTACATGCGAATTGAATGAGATATATATTCACTAAAATTAATCTATTAAATTAATGAAAGAATTGTATTAAGATTTTTCGAGCTACTATTTATATCAAAAACTTGAAGTTCAGTTTACTTTAATAGTAACAAATTGTTTCACTTGGGACTTTTCAATAGTTAATTTCAATTCATGTAATAAATTTCTTTGTTTAGAATGTCTCGACCATAGCGATTTACTAATTAGCATATGATTTTTCTCTCGTATATTAACATAATACTTATGAATTGGGAGTAGGATAACTATTATAAATTAATCCATTTCAATGTCGGATTGAATATGTGAACGAGTGATGAAGTTTCTTAGAGAGATATAATTTCTGCAAAGTAGTACGTAAGGACATATATGTAATACCAATACATACGGACTCTACTAAAACATGAATCATACGTTTAATTCAGGAATAATATTTGCAGAACAAACTCAGATATAGTCACGCACACGTTTAAGAAGAGATGTAGTAGTCAAAAGTAAAACCAAAAAACCTATAGTAATGCATGTAATTAATTCAACACAAGAATTTATACATATTTTCACGCTTTTCTAGATTTCAATTAATGATGTTGAAAGTGTAAACAGAAATTGTTTCAAGAGTTCCACATGTTGTTACCTAAAGTCAATCTTGTCTTACTCAGAAATTGACAATGCAATATTTATGAAAGTCAATCCTTTGTTGATTCTTAAGATCCTTAAGCTACAACAATACTTTTGTAAAGAATCAAAACAGTGTCGCGGTCGTTGGACTCTAATTTATCACAAGAAAGACAGTAATTCGATTCCTTTTTCTGAAGAGGATTTTGATACTTTCCACCTGCGTTGAGTTCTCTTACTTTTAATATAGTAATTTCATTACATTCAGGTTGTTGGCTGACAAAAATAAACAAGTAGCAATGAGTTTCAGTAGTGTAATTCAGTTCTGATCTAAGCGAAGGTAATTTAGTGCATTATCAAAAAAAATAATAAAGTTCATCACATACAGACCATATGGTGGATATCGGAGGTGCTTCTAGAGCTCTATGTATCAGGCATCAGAGAGATTGCTAAATCCTTTGCACGTTCTATTGTCATTGTCTATACTTGCTCTTCATCAATGTTTGCTTGAGTCGGAATAGAAGAAAAGAATTGATGGAACACATCCAGGCGAATAGCAGCAATTCAACTTCCACTATTTGTTCATGCACAAATTCAGGTGGTCTGGACTTACAAAAATGAAAAACGAGATCTCAACCATGGTGGTTAGTATTCAGAACAACCCAGAAAAACATCATTTGATTAATGTTAATCAAACATCAAGACAAAGCATAATAGATCTCAGAAAACTCTTTCTTCTATTGTAGTCATCAGTGATTTCGTATCATTCGTGAATAAGGTGACAGAGAATGATATGACTAGTAGACAGACTTTGTACGAAGCATGCTTCTCCTAGTGCGTCCAGTTTTACGAAGAGATTTCACATATTCTCCACCTGAGAGTAACTTGTGTATCAACTGGAAGGAAACATTCGGCCACCAGTGTTGTTAATGGATCAGACTAATGCACAAATTCCAAAAAACATTTAATATCTATCGTTGTTAGAGGTTTGCAGATGATAATGACGATATTAATAACTATAACTAACAAGTTCACCTAGTAAACTATGTGCATTCTTAGTAAATCATATCACAGACAACAGTTTTTAATTAGCTATAAGTAAAACCATATTCTTTTGAGCTTGATCTACATTCCGTTCGAATGAGCATCTATTAGAGATACATCCAAATACCTGAGGTTTTCATCTATGAGAGGCACAGTGAGAAAAAGGGAAACGTATAGATTCTGTTGAACTTATCTGGTCAATCTTTTTCCCATCTTCATCAGAGCCGTTTTCTTTTTCTTTTTGGATTATTTCTTCAGCGCCCAATTCTGATCATTAGCATCCACTTTAAGATCTCGTATATGCCTCCCACAAATCGCTTTAGACTCGGTGATGAAATCATAAGAAAAAAGACGAAAATCTTAATATCATCAATGACTTCTCTTTGTATCAGTTTGCATTGAAAACGTAGCAAAAACATATACATCATCATAATAACAAGCACGTCTGATCTATGTTAGCGCAAGCCTTCTCCAGTAACACTAGTGAACTGTTGCACACAAATAATTTGCTAATTCATCACGACTAAAGATAAGCATAGCTTTGATGCTTAGCGAATCAATCAGATCGTCAATCCTCTCTGTTGGCATACAAGTCAGATGAAGAGCATACTAGTGCAACGGAGGAGTCATGCAGAATACGGCAAGAAGGCCCAATCATTTTTTGCATGGACCATTTACAACTCAAGTGATTTTAATCACTACACAAACATTGTAAATTCCATTTTTGGTAGAATGGACTCCATTTTGTGCAAGCCGAGGAGTCCTCGAGCTTGAGGAGTATTAGAACTAGCTACATATCAATTTTCATAATTTTTAGACTCTGTTTGAGCCCTCAAATAGGCTCTAGAACCTAATTTTTAACTAAGCGGGACACTAGGTCTGGACAAGACCAAAGTAAGTTAGAAAACTATAAAAAGAGCTAGAGAGCTCATTTTTGAGGTTAGATTAATTGTGAATTGATCTTATGTAAGAGACTTTTTGACTAATGCAAAGAACTCCATTGTTCCTCTCCTTGTTCTTGCCTTGTGTGTGCGTGTGTGTGTATGTGTGTGCATGCTTGTGTGCTTCTCACTCACACACTTGTGCCTTCACTTGCTCATAGTCTTCATACTAGTCCTCGCGTCTCCACGGATTGACAATTATGAGGTGAATCTTCTCACGTTGGTACTCACCATTGTGCTAGAGTGACACCAAATTTTGCGCCGTTGCCGGGGAGAGAGCTTCGAGGACGAGCGTGTGAATGGTAAGACGTCGAGTTGAGACATTGGAGTTATAGGTAATATCCTTCCTTCTCTTTATTTGTCTTCATTTTTTCCTTACTTTCGCATCACCATCATCATCCCCACCATCTCCCACCTCCATCTCCATCTCCACAAAAAATTTCAGTTTTTTGGTCATATTACACTCCCCACCTCATTTCCCTCATTTCATTGTGAGAGAGAGCGAGAGAGAGCTTGCATGCTATCTGTTTTTGGTGTGTTTTTGAGCTTTTGTTGCAGGAACTAGCTGTACCACCTTCTCCAGCAGTGTGCGCAGGTACGACAGACTCTGCACAGGTCTCCGGACGACGACCTTTGTCTGTCGCGACAGACAGAAAAACTTAATATTTTGTGAATGCGTGTTTGGCACGGTAACCTACACCATTAGAGCACTCCAAATCACTAGAAGTTTCTCAAAAATTTACGTTTTTTCAGTCTATCACGACAGACACCGTCTATCGCGATAGACACTGTCTATCGCGATAGACAACGTCTATCGCGATAGACACCGTCTATCGCGACAGAAACCGTCTATCGCGACAGACAGAGACCCACGATAGACCCCGTCTAACGCGACAGACACCTGCCTATCGCGACAGACCAAAATTCCACGACAGACCTAGTCTATCGCGATAGACACCGTCTATCGCGACAGACCAAATCACGACAGACGATAGACAGCATCTATCGTGACAGACACCTGTCTATCGCGACAGACCAAAATTCCACGACAGACCCAGTCTATCGCGACAGACACCGTCTATCGCGACAGACCAAATCACGACAGACGACAGACAACATCTATCGCGACAAACACCGTCTATCGCTACAGACCACTCTATCGCGACAGACACCATCTATCGCGACAGACCACTCTATCGCGACAGACACCGTCTATCGCGACAGACACCGTCTATCGCGACAGACCACTCTATCGCGACAGACACCGTCTATCGCGACAGACACCGTCTATCACGACAAACAGCCCCCCATGATAGTTTGTGTCTATCGCGACAGACACCGTCTATCGCGATAGACAGACATTTTTGGCAAAAATTAAGGGGTAAATTTTTTGGAAATTTAAGCTAAATTTTGGGCATATTTGCATTCTCAAATACTCACACACTTGCAAAGGCCTTAGAAAAATGCATTAAAACTCCTGAAAGGTTCTGTTTGTCTGGTTAACCCCCTAACCCCTGAACGGTCATAACTTTTTCATACAAAATCCATTTTTTGAGCTCTAGGGCTTGTCGGAAAGCTCGTGGCATATACTACACGCATTGATTATAAGAATAATGCGTTGATTTTCAGATAGGATATTTTGAAGTTGAAACACTGAGGGGTAGGAACACCAAGGGAGCTCTAGAGGAAATTTTTAGCAATACAAAAGGGGGAACAAGGATCATTAAAAAAGTGTCTGAAATAAATTGTCTGTCAATTGAAGGATCAACTTGAAGCTAAACTTGGGATTCTTACAGGATCATCGAGAGCTCTTGGAGAAAGCAAAGTAAGTGCCAAGGAGAACAAGCTCGGGAACGTGCTTCCTGGGTAGACCAGCATCGCCAGGAGGAGCGACTTGAGGTTGGAACATCACTTAACCCCCTCAGTCTATTCTTAGCATAGGCTAAGTGCGAGTAGTTGTTCTGATTGACTAGGGGTACGATAGGAACACTCAAGTTTGAAGAGCCCTTAATTTCTCAAGTGCAAGGGTAGGCAAAATTGTAGTCAAGGGATAACTTAAAGGAAAAGAACTTAAACTAAGCGGACGCAGAACATCAAGTACGACCCACGAAAGTGCTCCTGATGACGCTTAACTAAAAACAAGAAAACACATCCAAAGGAACTTAAAAGGAACAAGTGACTGGTACCAAAGAATCAACAACGTACAAAGGGCATATGAACCTTAGGTCAGGTAGACACGTACTGCGAGGTCTTTGGCCCAACAGTTGAGCCATCATTCGTATTACCCTAGTTCTGAGACTAGCGAGTCTGAGATGTCCCACGGTATGGAGAGACCTATAGGAAGTTCTGGGGTGCCATATTTACGTAGGGTGGAAGGCCCTTACAAGATGCAACTCGAGTACCTTAGGACCAACCGATTAGGTGCTAGCATCTATGAGGACGGCCTAGGAAGAGCGGTGGTCCAGATTAAAAACCCTGACCAATCCATTGGACTAGAACGCCCAGCTGTCAAGTTTGAAAATGGAGCATACTTGGACAAGGAAGGGACAATATATGTAGTCACCAGTCATCCCGATAGGACAGATGAATTTGGGAATGTGGTCGCGGAAACGGACTTAGGTGACCTAGAGCAAGGAAACATTGGCGAAGAACCTAGAACCCCCCGAGGCAAATCTGTTCTCACGAGGATTATCACACCAGAGTGGATTCCCCAAGATAATAAGAGCATAGATCTCCTCTTAAACCGAGAGACGGATGAAGCCTTTTGGAGATATAGACCTAGTCAACCGAGTGAGGTAGGAACAATCATGATATATGAGTTCAAAGATCCTGATATTCCAGGAAGAGTGACCTACTTAGATCACTCTTCAGAGAGGATCTTTGGGGTTACAGAAAATGATAGGCATGCTTACACTTGGAAAGGAGAATTTATCTTCCCCCAACCAAGATCGAATGTGTCCTTTGGTCGCCAAGGAGCTGGAACATCTCAAGCTCAGGGGACTCAAAGAGAAAGGAGTCGAGAGAGACCTGAGGTAAGCTTTGCCAACTCTTGGGGAAGAGAAAGAACGAGAATGGACACGAATAGAGGGGAACTTGAGGGACATAGAGCCCCAGGGAACCGAAGAAATGCCGATGATTTCCCTTTGCCAAGACCAAGAGAGCACACGAGGACCTTGAGACCAACTCAACTGGTGAAGTCCATGAAGAATTACTTCGATGGCACGGGTGACCCTTATGACCATGTGGCAGAGTTTAGGCAAGTCTTGAAAGCTGAACAGGTAGAGGACCTATTCACACAATATAATGCTTTTGGTCTAACCCTTAGGAACACTGCCCTTACATGGTTTCAACCACTGAACGAGAGGCATTTCAGAAACATAGACCAGCTCTTAGAGGCATTTATCATTGAGTTTTCTAAGAGTGGAATCAGGCACAACACTTCCTCACTAATTCATAGCTTCAAACAAACACCTCAAGAGACGGTCAGACTAGCTGGAAGAAGATTTAGGCAGTAGCTGGAGAGATGCCCGATGCCGGAGTTACCCACACCAGCCAAACAAGTGGCCTTGTTCTTAGATGGATTGTTGAGCACCAAGCTCAGGTCATATGTGTATCTGAAGGACCCCAGAACGATAGAAGAGTGCATGCGCATGTGCATAGACATTGAGGACAATCTAGGTGAGGAATTAGAACTATCAAAAATCTATAAGGATTCTGATAGCTCTAGTAGCCTCACATCTGGTCAATCCACATCCATTGAGGAACTTGCAGAGAATGTAGCTCAAAAACTAGGTGTCTCTAGCAAACAAATTCCGAGATTTGCCCCAGTTAAGCGGTGTTACACTTGTGGCGGTGACCATATGGCAAATGCATGTCCCATTGTGGCCCAACCCCAAGCGAGTCCTAGTAGCCAGTACTGCACCATAGAGCGCAGGCACACCAACCACACTGCACAAGACTACCCATATAACAAACAAACTGTTAGGCAAAATTACCCTCAGCCATATCCACAACAGGGTAGATACCAGAATCAGTACCCACCACAACAATACAACAGACCACAGCAAACTTATCAGCCACCTTATCAAGGGCAACTGAGACCCCAGCCAGTGCTAGCACAGCAACCACCTGCTCCTAGTAATGTGATTCCGGTCAAGTATGCTGCTGCAGAAGAAAACCTGAATAGAGCGATAGTCCCAGTAACACCATTAATCTCAGAAAGTGATCCCAGTGACCATAGCTTTGATTCTACACATGTTGATAGTCCCCAGGCTTACTACATGCAGTCTCCTGAACATGGTGAGTCTTACTACAGTGAGGAACCGAGTGAACCTATTTGGGAGCCTGAATATGCGAATGTCATGTACACAAACCCCAACTCTAGACCTCAACCTAGGCAGATACAACCCCCTTTTCCTAGAGGACCTTGCTTCAGATGCCAGGGTGATCACCTCATACGTGATTGCCCCATGCCTGCACCTACACAACCCCAATCAGTGACGATCCAAGGCTTTTGCCAGGAGTGCGGAAAGGAACATCTCTTACGAGATTGTCCCAAGAATCCCAGCAATATGCCAAAAATCACTCCGATTAATGTTATTGGGTTAGTGGTCAATTCCACAGGAAGTGTCACTTCCACTGCACCAGTGCAGGTAATCACTAGAGCTCAAGCATTGCAGCAAAACCAAGGGGTAAGCCAAGAAAAGAGCCCAGACGCTAGCGATACTGAGAGCCAAAATAAGAAGAGAACAAGAGCTTGGAGAGATAGCCGTGAACGTATGAAAAGGCAATGGGCAAAGAAGATGAGTGAATTTGAGGAAAGTCTACGAGAAACCAAGGCCAAAATCATAGAGATCACATCTCAACCGCACTCTCACACATTCCCACCGCTACCATCCCCATCACCCTCCATCTCTCCACACTCTAATACACCCCACGTAACCCACCCACCACCCCGAGCAGGATCAGTATTAGCTGATCCCACTCCTGAAGACATAGACATGATGCTTAAAGCATATCAGGCCAGAATCCAAGAAGAGCCAAATGTAACGGATCATGACAAGTGTTACCCCAGAGCTGACCTAGAGATAGAAAGAACCAAGCTTTGCGCGAAAATGGCCGCATTGGCTCAGACTATGTTTGAAGCCAGTTGCCTTTTCAATTACTCGGGCTCAGCCAAGACGCAATTACACTTGGATGGACTTCTAGAGAAGTTAGAGGGCATAATTGCAAGATCTGCCAAGGAAGAAAAAAATCAAGAAAAGAGATAAAGCAAGCAAAAACATGACCCATCCCCCACCGAAAGCTTATGTGCCCAATTCCACTGAACCAGACAACCCCCCCTCCCTAGAAAGAATAGAGAATCTAATTGCACAATCACAAAAGGAGCCCGCCCCTCAACACCATGACAAGGCTAGTGAAAGAGCAGGTCTTTCTACCCAGAAAGCCTATGTGCCTGAGGCCTACGTGCCTAACTCTACGGAGCCAGGCACCTCTTCTTCTATGAATCAATACACACCAGAATTCTTGCGAGAGTTTCAAGAAGAGAAATGGGCTAAAGAGAGTGAAGTTCCTCCTCCCATTGAACTTGTGGATGACACACACGATCAATTCCCACAAGACCTTCCTTCCCTTTATGGAGAGCAGGAGAGTGCCCAATCACAAGAAAGATTAGACCTCGAGTCTAATTCTTTACAAGAACTACCCCATTTCACAGGCCCATGGGAAGCAAAGTCCACCTGTATGAGAGCACCTACAGTCATGGTAAGAAACGAAGATTCAGTCATACCTAGGAACACAGAGGTAGTGAAGAACACCAAAGTGCAGTGCAATCTCACTTTGGAAGAGCTGCTTAAGGTTAGACCAGAAGTGTGGAAACATGTAGCCAATCAAGTGCCCGAGATAGCAAAACCTCGTTCCCAGGTAGGATCCCAGAGAACAGTGCCAGAAATACCCTTAGACAAGATAGGAGACATGAGTGAGGGCGAAGAGGGAAACACATATCTCCCCATCACTCATCAGGGATACACAACCAAGGCCATCTTGGACTCAAGTGCAGGAGTTGCAATTGTTACCACTTCCTTATGGAAACGATGGGGCAAGCCAGCTCTCAGGCCAACGAAAATGAAATTGCAGATGGCTGACGGGCACATAGAAAGACCCTTAGGACTACTCGAGGGGATAACTCTCACTACTTGTGGTGTAGAGTTTGAGCACACATTTGCTATCTGTGACTTTAGCAAAAATCAAGCCTATGAGATGATTTTGGGAAGACCATTTATGCGCCAGTTGCAAGTGGTACAGGACTGGGGAACCAATTCCTTGTATTTGCAGCACTTAGGTGTTACAACCAAAGTCAATCTCAAGGATTACTCTCATAGAGATGTCCCTCCTATCCAATGGAACCCCATCCATAGAGCCAAAGATGATACGGAATCGGTGCATTCCCTAGGATCAGGATCCTCATAGATGCATGAAGACACTCACTTATGGATGTGTAAGGTAGCAGTAGAAGAAGAGAAGAGAGAAAAAGCCAGGGAGATAGGTGCAAAAGAAACCCATAGATCAATGCAAGACCTAGCCTATGCACCTGTAGTTTTTCCAGACAAAGAATTCGAACCTCACGGCTGGGCAGAAATTCTAGCAACCATGGATGTAGCCATCAATGAAGAACAATGGACACCTCACTCTGATGAGGATGGCTATGACATTTCAGTCTTCTCCATAGAGCCGATCATGGGAGAGGCAGTTTTAGAAGAGTGTGAACCTAGCCCTGATGCATTTGAGGATGCGAGTGACTCCGATCTAGAGTCAATCATTATGGACCCACCTTTTGCATCAGATGAAGAATACTTCTATGAAGTAGAATTTCAACCCCCAGAAGCACGGAGAGCTTACAAAGGATGTAAGGCTAGCCACACATGTAACCCATAAGGAAGAAGGAAAGAAAAGAAAGAAGAGAGAAGTCGCACCAAAAGAGGAAGAATCTTTGTTTGAGGTTCCGGAAAATTTTAAGAAGTATGAGATAGATGACAGGAGAGTCATGATTAGAATGCCTAAACGAGAGGCGCAATCGGGAGAGGCCTATGATAACAAAGAAACCACCAAGAAAATAATGGTAGCCATAGAAGAAGGAGAAGAGATGTGCACTTACATAGGACATGACCTCACTGAGGAAGAAGAGCATGAGCTGATAGCCTTGCTAAGAGAATACAGAGATGTATTTGCTTGGAGTTACAAGGATTTGAAAGGTGTGGACCCGGACATATGCTCACATACAATTCCCATGACTACAGAGGCCAGACCCTCAAAACAAAAGCCATACACATATAATGACAACCATGCTGCCAAGATCAAAGAAGAGATAGACCGCTTGGTTGAAGCTGGATTTATCTATGAAATTGAGCACACTGAATGGGTATCCCCCATTGTGGTGGTGCCCAAGAAGAACGGCAAATTACGAGTATGCATTAACTTGAAGAAGGTTAACGCAGCCACGATCAGGGATAATTACCCGCTTCCTATCACTGAGCATCTTTTAGAAAGGGTGGCAGGCAAGGAAGTGTACAGCTTCCTAGATGGGTTCTCTGGCTACAATCAAGTGGCCATTGCACCAGAAGATCAGCATAAAACGGCTTTTGCCACAGAGTGGGGTATATTCGCTTTTAGGGTAATGCCATTCGGGCTGACCAATGCTCCCGCAACCTTCCAAAGGCTGATGTGCCATGTATTTAAGGAGTTCCTGAGGAAGAACTTAGAAGTCTATGTTGATGATCTTTGTGCTCATTCCAACATTAGACAAACCCATATTCCTGAACTCAGACAAATCTTTGACAAATGTAGAGAATATCAAGTCTGCCTAAACCCAGAAAAATGTGTTTTTATGGTCAGGCAAGGCAAAATTCTAGGACACATAGTGTCAAAGAATGGCATATCTACGGATGAAGAGAGCTATAGCCGAATTACCTAGGCCAAAGAATGTCAAGGAAGTACAAGCTTTCATGGGGCATTGTGGTTATTACCGACGATTTATACACATGTATGCCATCATTGAAAAGCCTCTATACGGACTTCTGACAAACTTTGAGTGGATTGAGGAATGTGAGAATTCCTTCAATGAGCTTAAACGGCGATTATGTTTAGCACCAATCTTAACCACACCGGATTGGAATAAGCCTTTCCACGTTCATGTGGATGCATCCAATTATGCCATTGGATGTGTGCTTGCTCAACCTACTGGTGAAGGTAATATGGATCTTCCTATTGCCTATGCTAGTAGACAATTGAATGCAGCTGCACGAAATTATACCACTACTGAGAGAGAAGGCTTAGGCATGGTATATGCAGTTAAGAAATTTAGACACTATTTGCTTGCAAATAAGTTTAAATATTTTACTGATCATCAAGCATTGCTACACCTCGTAAACAAGCCATGCAATGCAGGAAGATTAGTAAGATGGTTTCTCTTGCTAATGGAATATGATTTTGAGGTTGTGGTAAGGAAAGGGAAGACTCATTTGAGAGCAGATCACCTTTCTAGGCCCACATCGGGAGAAGCCCCACAAGGAGTGTTAGATGACCTTCCTGATGCTTACTTGTTTAATTTGGAGGTGGTGCCGCAGTGGGCTAAGCCATTGGTACCAGTGTTGACATACGGACCTAACCACCCAGTAATAAACACACAGGATAGAGAGGTAGTAAAAGGCCAAAAGTATCACATCATGGCAGGAAGTATGTACAAGCACACAGATCAAGGGATCTTGGCTTGTTGTGTGGAAGAGGATGAGTACGCTAAATGGTTGCAATTAGCACATGTAGGTGCGTTAGAGCAACACTACTCAAAGCAACGAACCTTACAGACACTAAGGAGACTCGGAGTGCATTGGCCGACTATGGAAGCTGATGTCCAAAAGTTGTGCAAGGATTGCCCCATCTGCTGCACTAAACCACCTGTGGAACATGCCACTCTTTATCAAGTGTCCATAGTGCCAGATTGGAGTGAACCACTAGTATCCTTTCTGAGGACGGAAACATTCCCTCCAGACATGACTCTGGCTAGGAAAAGGAGTTTAGAACAAAAAGCCCAGGATTACTCACTCATTGGTGATAATCTATACAAGCGTGGTAAAGATGGTTACCTGAGACTATGTGTCCATGAGAGTGAATATCTCAAAATCTTGGATACTGCTCACCAAGGTGTAGCAGGGGGACACTTTGGACCAGATCGGGTAATCAAGGCAATACTATTTGCAGGCTTTTGGTGGCCAACCCTTCACATGGATGCACATACCTTTGTGAAACGGTGTGATGTTTGTCAGAGAACTCAGTACCCTATACGCAAGGATGAGATGCCACTGAAGCCTATGATGGGCAGACGTGCGCTCTCTAAATGGGGAATAGACTTTGTTGGTCCTATTAATCCCCCAGCTAAGGGTTCACATGCTGAATATATCATCGTGGCCACAGACTATCTAACCAAGTGGGTAGAAGCGAAAGCTACTACAAAAAATGATGCTCAAACAACAGCAAAGTTCTTATTTGAAAATGTATTCACGAGGTACAGATTTCCAATAGAGTTGGTGAGTGATAGAGGCACACACTTCTTGAATGAAGTCATAGAAAACCTTCTCCAAGAATTCTTGGTGATACATAAGAAATCGGCCCCCTATCACGCACAAGCTAATGGCCAGGCTGAGAGCACTAATAAGATCTTATGCAATGTGCTGACTAAACTAGTGAACAATAAACGCTCTGATTGGGACAAACAGCTACACCATGCTCTTTGGGCATACCGGGTTGCCTATAAAACGGTACTCCAAGCCACCCCCTTTCAGATGGTATTTGGCCAAAATGTTGTGCTAGCCCTGGACTTTTTGATACCTACATTGAAGGTAGCACAAGAGCATGACTGGACAGGCCATGAACTCTCCTCTCGAATCTTTGATCTTGAACGTCTAGGCGAAACACGATTGAGAGCTGCAGCAGGAATCTATGCAGCGAAGAAGAGGCAAAAGGCATATTTTGATACACATGTGAAGGATAAAGGCTTGAAAGCAGGCGACCTAGTCCTAGTCTACACATTGAAGCAGCATGCACGGAAATTAGAGAAAAGAGGTTACGGGCCAATGATTATCAATAGAATCTCCACAAGTGGCGCAGTTCAACTAGCCACTTTAGAGGGCGATATTCTACCAAGTTACATAAGTGGATGCAGAGTCAAGTTATATCAGGAACCCCTTACTGAAGAGATGCTAAATCGACTCAACACTGCCAGGGAACGTAAAGAAGAAGAGAAACGAATTAGAAGAGAAGCATAGGCAGAAGCTTTAGAACGCATCCGACGAATGAAATTGAGGAGACAAGGCAGAGACCCGCCTATGCTTGACACTCAAGAATTTGTAGGCTATCCTATGGCCATGTGCGAGACTTCAGGTGGGCATTCCCATAGAATAATCGACCGACGGCCTTTTTTAACCCTAGGAGTAGGACAAGGAAAGGGTGCAAAGATTGTAAGAGCTTTGATTGACTCAGGTGCATCCACTAGTGCTGTCAAGTTGTCTTACTGTCAAGAATTGAAATTAACTGTCGATCCTATAGAAGCATATCTCATAGGATTGGGAGGTGTGGAAACTCCTTGCATGGGCGAGGTGGATCTTCCCATCTCCATTCAAGACGAAGTGATGACAGTCAAAGTACTAGTGTGTCAAGATGAGGACCTCACTGAGCCTCTTGTCTTGGGTCAGGACGGGTTTAATGATCATGCAGTCAACCTCAACCTAAGAAGTGGACTTCTTCAGGTATGGGTAGATCATAGCCGAATTACAGTTGAATTGGAAAATGAGGCACTCAAGGAACTAGGCAAGGCACAAACTCCTGGTCCTTCCAGGGGCGCACATGAAGTTGACAATGCTATTTTTGTCCAAAACTGTATGATGCAGAAAGAGGCTAATCTCAACAACGGAGCCAGGGAGAGGACGGAACTCCCTTCTTTTCCAAAGACCAGAAGGTTGCAACAACCCACGGCAGATCAAATACAGAAGAAGTAGAACACTACCGATACTAAATGCCAAAAAAAGGAGCAAAGCAGATTGTTTCAGCCATGGAAGCAAGTATGGAGGCGAAAAGGCAAATACCCTGTTCAGACCAAGCCAACCCCACGGCCAAAACCTCTTATTAGTAGTCAACAACATGACATTCATGAGAAGTCCTTCATTAATTCTTCTGTGAAGGTGAAGTCTATTTGGGTACCCAAGAAGTCAATGAAGGCCAGCCCACAATCACGACAAATCTCGGTGCCTAAGGCTTGCTTGCGGGCTCAAATAGCTACACCAAGGCCGCAACCGGTACAACATGTTTCACTCACTCGAACATCTGAGGCCCAGTCTTACGCATCACGCATGGACACATATTCTTCCATGAGCACTAGTACAATCACTTGTAAATGGGTCCCTAAAAAGCCTCATCTTCAGCAGATACCCCTATCAAACTCTTCAGAGTCTCCACAAAATCAAGATCAAAGCCCATCCACTGCATTTGGCAACCTAAAACTTGTAAAAAACCCCCAGACCCCAGTTGTAAATCCATGCCCACCTACTAACTACGTCACTCTCACACTCCATCATTCCACTTAGTTCTTAGGTCCAACCAATTCCTAACTACACACACAAGCACCGAGCACTTATTAACCTACTAATCTCTCCCAAAGCTCATGATAATGTTGTAATGGGGACAAAAATGGTTCTAACTTGTCCTTTACAATGTTAACATATGTTTCTATATTCTCACAGAATCAGGAGGCAAGAAGTAACATGGCAGAAGCGACAGGTCTGAGCTCACAAGTAGGAATACTTACTGCATGAATTGATGTGGATAGTCTACCTGTGGATGTGCCACCAACTGAACGACCTGTGGAGCTGCAACACCTTCAGCAGATCCCGGTACCGGATCCACCCACAGGGATCACAGAAAGAGTCCATGCCAATTCTCATTGGTTCAATGGCATGCCAGGTCCATTAGGAGAGGCCAAGTATATATGGGAGTCTAAGTGCGAGTATGACAGATCATGGGTTCGATTCCAATTTTTCTCCAAGGAGTTTGAGACTCTACAGAACACCGAGGATCTCCAGACCATATGGCAATGTGCAGGGCTAGCAGAATACTTTGAAGCACCACTACCTAAACCGGATCTCCGCCGATGCTATTATTTGGTCTCCACATTACAAGCTAATGAAGAAAAGGACAAACCAGGATCATTTGTTCTTCCTTCCTTGCTGGGCAACAACGAGTTAAAGGAGGTTTGAACTTACTGTGGAGTTGGTGAGCGCTGCTTTGAATATGCACGGCACACATGTAGCTTCTGAGAAGGATGCTCTCGTTCCTACTAACATGAAGGATAGGAAACTATTGAAGCTTAAAGACATGGCAGCACTCACACCAAACGTGTCCATCCCTCTCCGTATGTGCATGCAACATTTTGCTTTCCCCGGCCAAGACCGCTTCACACAACCACACAAAAGAATCTGGTTCGCTCTCTACTTAGCGGAGGCAGGTGCGTTACCAATTAAGCTGCCGGTATGGATTATAGATAAATTGTATGAAGCAAATAAAAGGTCTTCTAGGAAATTAGTGGTGAACGGTTGCTGTGCAATCACACGCATTATTTATCGGTGCCTAGCATACGATGTTCCCATTGAACGTGCCTTAACTTGGGCACAATTACAAATGTTTAAGAAGCTCAAGACGTCCACACATCAATCCAAGTGCATGAGGGGTGCGATCCCTTGTGTCCAGACAAGGGAAGTTCTGACTACTCCTGAAGTATCGCCACGAAGGGAGACCACTGTACCTCCCTTTACCATTAGGATACCTAGGTCTGGATCTGAAACTCCGACACAAGCTACCCCTTCAGCTCCTCCTGCTCCATCTGAATTTGAATTTGCTACAACTGGAGATGCTGAAGGAATGGATCCTCAGGACTTCGAAGCATTCTTACAAAGTACACAACTCTCTGATGTAGAGTATTATTCAGATGCAGAAGAACAAGGCACATCTTCACAAAGAAGAAGAAAATCTACAGACGACCGCCATGTACATTGGAGTGACGCCCAACAAGGTCAATAACAAGGACACCTAGAAGAAGAAGGAGCATATGAAGAGGAGACCACGGAAGCCGCAGCCTATACAGCGGAACTCCGAAGGCTGTATCAAATTATGGAACGAGTGCGATCGCAACAACTGCTCACCGAACAGAGCAGTAGAGTACTCATGACTCAACTGTTGGAAGAAGCCGGAGTTGACTCAGAATATAGTGAAGGTCTCTTATTGATGGCAGAAACATATGGGGTAGTAGAAGCAGTGCGGACCGCCATTAGGAGGTCTCCAGTTCAATATGATCCACGAAGATTCTAGACACGACCACGCTCAGGTAAGAATATCCAGATCCCCATTACAACGGCAGAAGGGCCAAATATTACATCCGAACCCATCAGGACAACCTCCCAAGCAACAGAAACTGCTAGCCAAGAGCACCCAGTCACCCATGAGGAATCCACCAAGCCACTACCACCCACACCCCCACCATCGCCTCCTAGAGCAGAAACCGTGGAAATCACCTCGACCACTCAACCCACCGAACCAACCTTCATCTTCCGTACTCCCATCTCTAGTTCAACCCTATTCTCCACCTCTGATAACCCAATCTATGAAGCAACCCCCATCACTACACAATCCACCGAATCGCTCATAGAGCCTACCTTAGGACAACCATCCCCCATGCCCTCAGCCATAGGTCATCCTGACCCTAGATCCATATTCATGGGTTTCCCTACTACCACGCAACCCTTCATGCCCTCCTCAACTCTACAACCTCAACCCCCGACCTCCATCTCTCCACTTCTCCAATCCCTCCATAACTTCCTTGCTAGAACTTTTCAACCCAGGTCTCAACCATTCCCTTTATTTTCAGCTCCCCACCCCACTTCTCATCTATTCACCACTTTCACACACACACCACCTACCATTCCAATGTATATGGTAGACCCCACACTCGCACCCACTCCTGAAAGTATGGACATTTCACCACCCACGGCACCTCCCCCTCCCCCCACGCTTCCACCTCCTCCCATTCCCCCTCCACCAATTTCACCCACACACTCGTCTTCAATAGACACATCATTCACTCTTCCCCTTCCCCAATTCCCTTCCCATGCATCTTCCATTGTAAACACCACCCCCTCATCTATAGGAAATGCATTGGACACCATGCTAGCTTGTATATCAAACTTAAGGACAGATTACAATCAACTCCAGCAACAGAATGAACGCCTGCAAGAGCACTCGGAGACACTACAACACAGACTTGCTGCACTAGTGGAGGAAAATGCTCGCCTCCACACACAATTCCAAACTCTCCAAGAGGCTCATAGCATATTGGAGGTACAGTTACAAAACACAGATCAGGAAGCAATACAAGTGCTAGAAGGTCATCTACGGACACAGCTGGAACGCAATTCAAAGCTTCAGTGAAATATGGCCCTACTCAAGCGACATCTTGCTGCCGCTCATGAAGAGAATCGATGCCTGCAATTACAAAATCAGGAGAACCTAGAAGCAGCTATCGAAAGCACACCTGGGGCACCCATCAGCCCATCAAAGTTTCAAGCAGTGACCCCCGACAATATCAAGATCATATTGGAAGACTATGCCATGCTGCTTGAAGCACATGACCTACTATCAGAGGAACTGGGTCAACTGAAGCAGAAACACCAAAAAGAAACAACAGCAGCCTCTCAAACCACCTCCTCCGCGGCTTCACTTCTCACAGACTCAGAGGCCTTAAAAGATCTCCAGAAACAGGTCACCGAATTGCAAGCACGTCTACTACAATATGAGAGACCACCTTCCCCTCTAGAGGCTCCCACCGACGAAGAAGTAGTACAAATTCCTGTGGAACAGACATTTGAAGAAGAATACGACCCACAACCCTTCCCAGGAGGCCAACAAACAGAAGAAGCTCAGGACACATTCGAGGCACCACGGCCTCCATGGCTACGTCAAGTGGAGGAAATCGGGAGTTCTCACGAAGAGCGCACAGTAGTGCAAAATCAGGCCATGAGGGTCATAGAGGAAACTGTGCAATCTGCTTACTTCAAGAACCTGTCATCGAGACGCCTTATCCTCTCATCGGAACTCCAATACAGGCCTTATTATATTATCTTGGCTGATTATAATGCAGAAATACAGAGAGTCACGGGTCATATTCCTACCTTTGATACCCAATTTCAACCCGAAGACCTTTCTCCAGAGGTGCAAAAAGGCAAAATTCGTCAACCCACCTCGCGGCAGAAACTTCTAGAGACATATCTAGAAATGCTACGCACATGGAACAACGCGCCTTTACATCTCCTATACAATCCATGCTACAGTCCAGTTCCATGCCGCAGGTCTTGGAAGGCATTCAATATCAAAGTGCAGAACAACGCGCAATGCAAGGAATGGCTAAACTACCCATACATTGCGCCACCACAGGGACCACCGTCGGTAGCATACATGATGGGAACAATTCGCCATTGAATGCCGCGATTGAAGCCCATGCCAGATGTAGCAGCTCAAATGATGCTTAAAATTTTAGATATGATGCAGGTAGTCCTGAAAACTTTTAGAAATGCAGCCGCACCACAGGTACGTCTCCCGGGGTTTACCAATGGAAATTATGATTTGGTGTATGACATGAGCACCACCCCCAGTATTCGTGTGGCTTACGCCTGGCATGTACGCATCAAATACCTCCCTGCATGTTACAAACAGACCTTCGAAGAAATGTTCAGATCAGGTTTCTAGGAGTATCACTCGGAGATCTTCGCACCGAAGCCAACACACCTGCTCCATCTCTTTGTTTGTGAACAAGTAATGTACTCTGAGTACTACACCACCCACAACCAGAGTTCCCTGGCGCAATAAATTGGGATGCATTGGAAGCTGATCTAGCAAGAGGCTTAAGGATAGGAGAACACGAACTTGCCACCAATGTCATCCAATACTATATCGAGCACCCAATAGAACAGAGGTCTGTGAGGGGCGACAGACGCTAGGAAGGGGGGCGTGTTGGCATACAAGTCAGATGAAGAGCATACTAGCGCAACGGAGGAGTCATGCACAATACGGCAACAAGGCCCAATCATTTTTTCCATGGACCATTTACAACTCAAGTGATTTTAATCACTACACAAACATTGTAAATTCCGTTTTTGGTAGAATAGACTCCATTTTGTGCAAGCCGAGGAGTCCTCGAGCTTGAGGAGTATTAGAACTAGCTACATATCAATTTTCATAATTTTTAGACTCTATTTGAGCCCTCAAATAGGCTCTAGAACCTAATTTTTAACTAGGCTGGACACTAGGTCCGGACAAGACCAAAGCTAGTTAGAAAACTATAAAAAGAGCTAGAGAGCTCATTTTTGAGGTTAGATTGTTTGTGAATTGAGCTTATGTAAGAGACTTTTTGACTAATGCAAAGAACTCCATTGTTCCTCTCCTTGTTCTTGCCTTGTGTGCGCATGTGTGTGTATGTGTGTGCATGCTTGTGTGCTTCTCACTCACACACTTGTGCCTTCACTTGCTCATAGTCTTCATACTAGTCCTCACGTCTCCACGGATTGACAATTATGAGGTGAATCTTCTCACGTTGGTACTCACCATTGTGCTACAGTGACACTCTCTCTCTTTCAGAAGCATGAAACAATTCCTTTCTTGCAGGCTGTGAATTCTGGTTCCTTCACGATGGCACGGCTCCTGTCCTTCTAATCATTCACCAAAAGTGAATCATCATTGTCATATTAGAGTGAAACAAAGCATGATTCATTGATCATTCAAACATAAATAACTTCGCAATTGTGCTCGTTAGATTAGCTCATCATTCGTTTCATATTCATCAAAAGTAAATCATTAACATCGTGCGCAACTTCAGCATAGTCTAATAAAAAAGCTTACATCGTTCATTCTTCAGAATCGTCAGAGGATCTGATCTTGTACTCTTCAATGATTTCAAATTATGAGAGATAACCAATAAAGTGAGAGTTTCACAACAGCAGAGAAACAAAGTCAACAATCGATTAACAATCGAACTCAAGTCTATGAACGAGATTAGGATTAGGACTCAAACATTCAGTTATCAGAAAACCAAATATGAAGAGCAGAGCTGTCCGTGCGTGAGATCTTCCCTTGGTCATCTATTCCTCCAGAGAGCTTCCAATGTTCAGTCATCTCGTTTTTTTTTGCTATGAATTGCCACCATCCCTTATATCTGTCGCGGGCCTCCCTTCTTTCTTCAGTCATCCAATCTTGTCTAGAGCGCACATCTGATGATTGCTATCTCTAAAAATGCAATAGATCCGTAAACGCCTCCTCGTTGTATCTGATTTCCGCAAGATATCGATGATGTAATTGGCCTCCTTCCTCTCCTAGGCCCCTCCTCAGATCATGTCTGCCCGAAAAAAAACATGAAGTGGCCTCCCTATTTGTCTCCCTTGTGAGCTTTTTCATGCGCCATCCCTTCTCCTTCCGTAGCTTTCCTTTTTTAAAAAAAAGAAACTTCCCAAAATAACTCACGATTAGCGATCTTTTCACGCATGCTCTATTTGAGTAATAGCCATTCTTTTCATTTTTTAATGGCTTATATCTTTTTCTCTCTTTAAAAGAGTTTCTACATATTTATCAATACATTGCCTCACAAGTTAATTGTCTTCCATATCATCATATACTAGCTCTTAGCTTTTTCTTATGGCACAGAGAAATCCACATGCCGTAAGAAGACACCTTGAAGCCGCATTACTTCGTCAAGTTGCTTAATATCTTCTTCATGATTTGAGTGGGGAGAGAGAAATCTCTCCGACACCGGGAGGTACACTAGATGTTCCTGCACCTTCATTTACTTCATCGTTCAGCTCCATAAACAAATTTCTTGCTCCTTCTAGTTGCTTTCCGCCTCGTTCTTTGTGCAATTCTCCTAGAAGCTTCTAAATAAGGTCCTCTTGTTCACCAATCTTTTTTGTTAAACCGTTCATCATTCTCGAGGATTGATTATGCTCTCGAACCACTTGTAGAGTTTCCTCAAGTACAATCTATCCCCAATCACAATCTTTCAATCGCTCAAAAATAAAAGAGGAGAGAAGAATGAAAAGATTGCACAAGGTAAGAGAAAGTCTGATGCGGAAGAGTAGAAACAAATATGACACAGAGAAGGAAGAATTATGATCATATAGATGTGAATCAATCCTCACAATAGATTTGGACAAAAGCTTCCTCACGAAGCCTCTACCTGCGGAGGACCCCCGAGTTATCACAATCGCATTCACACTCACACTCTCAATCACACTCTCACTGTTTCTCACTCTCACTGTCTATCTTTTCTTGCAATGAAAAGATAGACCAAGTCTTTTTGCCCTCTCAATAAAATTACGGTCTTGTTGCCACGCGATTGGTTGATGCCTCCTTTCATTTTCCACCTGAGCAGGATTCTTGCCTTGGCTATTTGAAGATGGAGTCTTCTTTGAATTGTTCATGTTCATTGCAAGAGGTCTTTGTGGCCTATGTCCGGATGCAATGAATCTGCTTCTATTTGCCTTTTGCA
This sequence comes from Ceratopteris richardii, assembly GCA_020310875.1. Classification (NCBI taxonomy): domain Eukaryota; kingdom Viridiplantae; phylum Streptophyta; class Polypodiopsida; order Polypodiales; family Pteridaceae; genus Ceratopteris; species Ceratopteris richardii. The sequence continues at coordinate 75,626,575 of CM035407.1, read as the reverse complement.
AAATTCAACTTCTCCATCTTCTCAAACTTCTTGACCATTGCCACAACATCAAGAAAATCAATGCATCCAGATCCCTTGACTTGATAACAAAGTTCCTCACAATGCCCTTCAAAAAATTTACTCTTTAGAGCCTATGGAGACGTAGGAGCTTCTCTTTGTACTCATCAACAGATAAGCTATGAATATCACTATCATGTTGTTGGAAATTGTAGAACTCCATCTTCTTCTCGAAAAGGTAGTGTGTAGAACAATAGCATTTTTCAGCTTGTTCTCTAAATTCCTTCCATAGAACTGGACCAGAACGCATTCGATTCTGTAGATACGCTTTCCACCATAGCTTCTAGATCCCATGCACATCTAGGATCCCAACTTTTGGCTTGGACTCTCACTAAATTGTCGAAGATCAAAGAAATCCTCCAGTTCTTCAATCCATTCCTCAAGATCTTTGCCACTCTTCTTCTCACCATCAAAATCATTCAACTTTGCCTTCTTGAAGACTTGGTTAAGGGCAAACTCACCTGCTTCCATATCTTCATAACTACATTTTTGTTTTTTGTGAGGTACACTAGATGTTCCGGCACCTTCATCTACTTCATCGTTCAGCTCCACAAACAAATTTGTTGCTCCTTCTGGTTGCTTCGCACTTCATTCTTTGCGCAATTCTCCAAGATTCTTCTGACTCCTCTTGTTCATGAATCTTTTGTGCTAAACCTTCCATCATTCCCGAGGATTGATTATGCTTTGATACCACTTGTAGAATTTCCTCAATCACAATCTATCCGCAATCACAATCTTTCAATCACTCAAAAATAAAAGAGAAGAGAAGAACACAGAGATTGCACAAGGTAACAGAAAAACTGATGGAGAAGAGTAGAAAAAAATATGACGAAGAGAAGGAAGAATTCTGATATTATGGATGTGAATCAATGGTTACAATAACTTTGGACAATAGCTTCTTCACGAAGCCTCTACCTCCTGACCACCCCCGAGCTATCACAATCACATTCACACTCACACTCTCAATCACACTCTCACTTTCACTCTCACTGTCACTCTCAATCACAAGGTAATTCTGAGAGTTCTGTGTGTCCCCTTTGTTGATGTGCAAGTCTGCCTATATCAGAGCTTGATCGCTACCCTCCCAAAGAAGTGTGTGATCCACCAAAATTAGGAAAAGCCGCATTTCTCCAAAAGTTTCACAAAAAGCCATGGGATCGTAGTGTGCTTTGTTTCTTTAGTGTACTTGTCCAAGATAGGAGAAAAACAACCAAAAGACATATCCAAAACTATCATCATATTTCTTTTTGGTCCGATGACCTTGCTCCCCACAAAAAGAACACAGACCAAGTCTTTTTGCCCTCTCAATAAAATTAGGGTCTTGTTGTCACTCGATTGCTTGACGCCTCCTTTGATTTTCCATCGGAGCATGATTCTTGCCTTTCTTATTTGAACATGGGGTCTTCTTTGAATTGTTCATGTTCATTGCCTTCTGCAAATTGAACTTCTCCATCTTCTAAAAAATCTCAGCCATCGCAACAACATCAAGAAAATCAATTCATCCACATCCCTTGACTTGATAGCGAAGTTCCTCACGAAGCGCTTCAATAAATTTACTCTTTAGAGCGTTACCACTAGCCTCTAATGCATATTTATGAAGATGTAGGAACTTCTCTTAATACTCATCAACAGACAAGGTATGCTTATAACTTTCATGTTGTCAAAAATTGTAGAACTCCATCTTCTTCTCCATATGGTAGTGTGGAGAAAAATAGCATTTTTCAGCTTGTTCTCTAATTCCTTCCATAGAAATGGACGAGAACGCGTTCGAGTCTGCATACACAATTGCCACCATAGCTTCGCGATCCCACGTAGGTGTAGGATCCCAACTTTGGCCCCTTGGAGTCTTCACTAAATTGTCAAAGATCAAAGACATCCTCCAGTTCTTCAATCTATGCATTAAGATCTTCACCACTTTTCTTCTCACCATCAAAATCATTCATCTTTGCCTTCTTGACGACTTGCTTAAAGGCAAACTAACCAGGTTCCAATCTTTATAATTGCATTTTTGTTTTCTGCAAGGTAGACAAGATGTTCCCATACCATCTACTTCATCGTCCAGATCCACAAACAAATTTGTTGCTCCTTCTAGTTGTTTTCTGCCGTTCTTTGTGCAATTCTCGAAGAAGCTTCTGAATAAGCTCCTCGTGTTCACGAATCTTTTGTGTTGAACCTTCCATTGTTCCCGAGGATTGATTATGCTCTCATACCACTTGTAGCAATTCCTCAATCACAATCTATCCCCAATCACAATCTTTGGATCACTCAAAAATAACAGACGAGAGAAGAACGCAGAGATTGCACAAGGTAAGAGAAAATCTGATGCAAAAGAGTAGAAATAAATATGACGCAGAGAAGAAAGAATTCTAATATTATAGATGGGAATTACGGTCTTCTTGCCACTCGATTGGTTCAGGCCTCCTTTGATTTTGCACCGGAGCAAGATTCTTGCCTTGTTTATTTGAAGATGGAGTCTTCTTTGAATTGTTCATATTCATTGCAACACGTCTTTGTGGCCTATCTCCCATCGCAATGAATCTGCTTCTATTTGCCTTCTACAAATTGAACTTCTCCATCTTCTTAAAGTTCTCGGCCATCGCAACCACATCAAGAAAATCAATGCATCCAAATCCCTTGACTTGTTAGCAAAGTTCCTCATGAAGCCCTTCAGTAAATTTACTCTTTAGAGTGTTACCACTAACCTCTAATGCATATTTATGAAGATGTAGGAACTTCTCTTTGTACTCATCAATAGGAAAGCCATGCTTATCACTTTCGTGTTGTCAGCAATTATAGAACTTCATCTTCTTCTCCATATGGTAGTGTGGAGAACAATAGCTTTTTTTAGCTTGTTCCCTAAATTCCTTCCATAGAATTAGACGAGAACGTGTTCGAGTCTGCATATACAATTTCCAGAATAGCTTCGTGATCACACACAAGTGTAGGATCCCAACTTTTGCCTTGGACTCTTCACTGAATTGTTGAAGATCAAAGAAATCCTCCAGTTGTTCAATCCATGCCTCAAGATCTTCGCCACTCTTTTTCTCACCATCAAAATCATTCAACTTTGCCTTCTTGAAGACACGGTCAAGGCCAAACTCACCTGGTTCCATATCTTCATAATTGCATTTTTGTTTTTCGTGAGGTACACTAGATGTTCCTGCACCTTGGTCTACTTCATCGGTCAGCTCCACAAACAAATTTGTTGCTCCTTCTGGTTACTTTCCACTGTTCCTTGCGCAATTCTCCAAGAAGCTTCTGAATAAGCTCCTCTTGTTCATGAATCTTTTGTGTTAAACCTTCCATTGTTCCCGAGGATTGATCACTCAAAAATAATAGAGTAGAGAAGAACACAGAGATTGCACAAGGTAAGAGAAAATCTGATGTGGAAGAGTAGAAAAAAATATGATGCAGAGAAGGAAGAATTCTGATTTTATAGATGTGAATCAATGGTTACAATAGCTTTGGACAATAGCTTCTTCACGAAGCCTCTACCTCTCATCCATCCCCGAGCTATCACAATCGCATGCACACTCGCACTCTCAATCACACTCTCACTCTCACTCTCACTCTCAATCACAAGGTAATTCTCAGAGTTTTGTGTGTCCCCTGTGTTGATGTGTAGGTATCCTTATATCAGAGTTTGATCGCTACCCTCCCAAAGAAGTGTGCGATCCACCAAATTTAATAAAAGTCGAGTTTCTCCAAAACTTTCGCAAAAAGCCATGTGATCGCAGTGTGCTTTCTTTCTTTAGTATACCTGTCAAAAATAGGAGAAAAACACCAAAATAACATATCCAAAAATATCGACGTACGTCTTTTTGCTCTGATGCCCTTGCTCCCCGCAATGAAAACACACACCAAGTCTTTTTGCCCTTTCAATAAAATTAGGGTCTTGTTGCCACTCGATTGGTTGATGCCTCCTTTGATTTTCAACCTGAGTAGGATTCTTGCCTTGGTTATTTGAAGATGGAGTCTTCTTTGAATTGTTCATGTTCATTGCAATAGGTCTTTGTTGCCTATGTCCCGTTGCAATGAATCTGCTTCTATTTGCCTTCTGCAAATTGAGCTTCTCCATCTTCTCAAAGTTCTTGGCCATCAATAGCATCAAGAAAATGAATGCATCTAGATCCCTTGACCTGGTAGCAAATTTCCTCATGAAGCCCTTCAATAAATTTACTCTTTAGAGCGTTACCACTAACCTCTAATGCATTTATGAAGATGTAGCAACTTCTCTTTGTACTAATCAACACATAAGCCATGCTTATCACTTTCATGTTGTTGAAAATTGTAGAAATTCATCTTGTTCTCCATATGGTAGTGTGCAGAACAATAGCATTTTTTAGCTTGTTCTTTAAATTCCTTTCATAGAGCTAGACCAGGACGCCTTTGAGCCTGCATATATAATTTCCACCATAGCTTCATAATCCTATGCAGGTGTAGGATCCCAAATTTTGCATTGGACTCTTCGGTAAATTATTGAAGATCAAATACATCCTCGAGTTCTTCAATCCATGCCTCAAGATCTTCGCCACTCTTCTTCTCACCATCAAAATCTTTCAACTTTGCCTTCTTGAAGACTTGGTTAAGGGAAAACTCACATGGTTCCATATCTTCATAATTGCGTTTTGTTTTCCATGAGGTGCACTACATGTTCCTGCATCTTCATCTACTTCATCGTTCAGATCCAGAAACAAATTTCTTGCTCCTTTTGGTTGCTTTCCGGGTCGTTCTTTGCACAATTCTCCAAGAAGCTTCTAAATAAGCTCGTCTTGTTCACGAATCTTTTGTGTTAAACCTTCCATCATTTTCGAGGATTGATTGTGCTCTAATACCACTTGTAGCATTTCCTCAATCACAATCTATCCCCAATCACAATCTATCCATAATCACAATCTTCAAATTACTCAAAAGTAATAGAGGATAGAAGAACACAAAGATTGCACAAGATAAGACAAAATCTGATGCGGAAGAGTAGAAACAAATATGATGTAGAGAAAGAAGAACTCTGATATTTTAGATGTGAATCAATGGCTACAATAGCTTTGGACAATAGCTTCTTCAGGAAGCCTCTACCTCGTGACCACCCCCGAGCTATCACAATTGCACTCTTAATCACACTCTCACTCTTAATAAGAAGGTAATTCTCAGAGTTCTCTGTGTCCCCTATGTTGATGGGCAGGTCTCCCTATATCAGAGTTTGATCGTTGCCCTCCCAAAGAAGTGTGGGATCCACCAAATTTAAAAAAAATCGAGTCTGTCCAAAACTTTTGCATAAAGCCATGCAATCATAGTGTGCTTTCTTTCTTTAGTCTATGTGTCAAAAATAGGAGAAAAACACCAAAAAGACATATTCCAAAATATCCTCATATGTCTTTTTGGTCCGATGCCCTTGCTCCTTGCAATAAAAACACAAAACAAGTCTTTTTGCCCTCTCAATAAAATTAGGGTCTTCTTGCCACTTGATTGGTTGACGCCTCCTTTGATTTTCCACCTAAGCAAGATTCTTGCCTTGGTTATTTGAAGATGGAGTCTTCTTTGAATTGTTCATGTTCATTGCAACAGGTCTTTGTGGCCTATGTCCCGTTGCAATGAATCTTCTTCTATTTGCCTTCTACAAATTGAACTTCTCCATCTTCTCAAAGTTCTCGACCAATCCCAACAACATGAAGAAAATCAATGCAACTAGATCCCTTGACTTGATAGCGAAGTTCCTTACGAAGCCGCTCAATAAATGTACTCGTTAGACCGTTGTCGTCGAGATTTTCTCTCCTCTCTCACTTGTGAAGGCCTACAAAAAACATATTTGGTGAAGGTAGCCAGAATTCCCCGAGAAGTCCAGGATGCATCAAGGATGTCAAAGGAAGGTCACGTACAAAGTTTCAAAGAAATCAAGAAAGTCCATGGTAGCGGTCAAAGCTGGTCAAAGTTGGGAAATTAGGGTAAAAATTTCATTGTCACCAAATTAGATGAAAATCCATATACTTGTAAAGATTGTCAAAGGCAATCTATAGCCCAAATTTCAGCAGAAAAATGGATTTTGTAGCACATTGATATGCTATGTTCATTTTGTAAAAATGTATTTTTTCTAGTTTGACCCTACAAATTCTTGTATAGAAATTTATGTTAGCCATACGGTTTGGCATGTATAAAGATCATATGTGGCTACATATTTGTACAAATTTTCAAGGCTATAAGAGCTTCCTAGAGACCTTAATGCCACCTTGCAAGCTTCCAAATGTAGTCAAACTTGTACAAGGGAGATTCAGATGGGAGTTTTTTTTGCATATTCCTGAAGGAGATCTTTGGAAACATAGTCCTACAAAGTTTCATCTTCATCAAAGCCTATTTGGAGGGTCAAAGAGTACAAAGTCCAGTTTTCAGGATCACCGCAGTTTTCTAGTTTAAGCAAATTGAAGGGTTGAAGGGCCACCACATGGCGAAAGCTGATTGAGCCATGTTGTACGATCAAGATGAGCTCAAATTCAAGGGTGGAGATGCACTTATGCTTAAAGCAAGGAGGATCCACGAGTTTTTCCATAAAAGAAGACTTTTTTTTACAATCAAAGATCAATAATGCAGTGTTTCTCCAAAAATAGTGGCTTATCTTATCCGAATTGATGTCAGCACTGATCCGACGGTCCAGATCATCCCCAGATCCAATGGTGGAGAATGAGGGCGCCTAAATTTCACTCATTTACACTAGATTTGATAGAAAGAACAATTCCAAGCCATTGATTTGAGTAATCAAATGATTGTAATCGAAAGTAGTGATCCTAGAGTTGAGAGTTGATTTCTCTAGATCCAAGGGCCCAAATTCATTCAAAAACCTATATAAACCCCCCTCCAAACTCCTAGAGCATCATTGTTAGGCATCCATAGGGCTCATGCTAGCTTACGGTTTCCTTGAGACGATCACCCTCGGTTGAGCGAGTGAGGATCCAAGGTGAGCTAGTATGAGTATAGAACCTAGTTTCAAATTTAAGTTAGAACTCCAATCTAGGATAGGCTCTTGAAACCAGCATCTCTATCTTGACTCACCCTCGGTGGAGCGTGTGAGTGAGTTAGAGCTGATTTTAATGAGTCTTAGACTTCTTTAGTTAGACGTTACGAGCCTAGACAGACATAGGGTCACTGGAGTGGAACTCACCTTCTTACGTGTGACATTCGGTTGAACTGTCATGGTTTGAGGGTCGGAACCACCTTTGATCAGTAGACTGCTTAGCATGACGTACCAGGACGATATTTTACATGTAACTTAATTCAAATTCTTTTAATTCATGTCACTTGTCACTTATCTCTTCTCGCATGTCTCTCAGTCTCTTAAGTATTTTTACATGTCTTCTATATCTTCTATGTGTGAGAAGGCTCCGCAGTATTGCGTTGAACCAGTGAGGATGTTTCTTTGAGCTTGTGAGTAAAATCCATCATCATAATTCACTTGCATGCATATAATCCATACAAATCCATACATATTTATTAGTTTCTGAAAGTGTATAAGAAGCTCCAATATTGGACCATTCTTCCTTTCGAAACTGATTTATGTGAAAGGATTCCATCTATTCTCGTCATGCATACATATCATCCAAAGAAGACTATGCATATGGATTGGAATTAGGAAGTGTTTAAGAAGCTCATTCAATGGACCATTCTTCCTTCCAAATTTCATTCGTATGTATGGTTCTCTTTCATTCTTATCATTCATGTTCATAAATCTAACTTGCACTCCTACATTCCCATTCCCATAATTATTTCAACATCTCTCTCTTCTCCATACTCAACATTAATTTCACCTTCACATCTTTAAACCTTCCAACATTCATTAGCTTCATACACCCTGTGTGTGCCACGACCGGACCCGATCCACCCGGATTGCGATCACCTCCACATTTGAACCCGACGTGAAACGCTTCGTGGCATTTGCTTCTGAACTTGTTGGGAGGTTGTGATCCATATCCTTTGTTTCATATTTTTCATCCTCATCATATTATCATCATCATTCTTGAGTGTTGCAATGGATTTCTCACAGTATCGTGCACATCTTCGTCGTGAAGTAAACGCATTTGTGAGAGATCTAGAGCATCGTGCATCACTTGCTTATTCACATAAGATGGAGGAAGGATTCAAATCCCTTATTGTTGAGAAACAAGGCCAAAGAATAGTCTCTTCTATGTTGAGAGAGAAGGGAAAATTCAATGGCATCAACATCACAAGCTACTTAGATTTGTTTGAAGAGCAAGCTATGATTTTTGGTCTTCCCGAAGATCTTTTGATATCATTCTTTGAACGAATTGTTGATAGCTCTATCATAAACCGTGTCACTCAATATGATAGTCTTCCTTGGAGTGATTTTAGAAAGGAGATGCTCAAAGAATTCTATCTTGAAGATTATAGCCAACATAATCGAGATGGATTCTTACGATGGGTCAATTCTCCAAAGCCTAGTAGCTCTATTACTCACTTACAAAATGAGTATATTAGACGCTATGAACAACTTCCTGATGAGGATAAGATAACTTTGGAACCTGATCTTGTGATCAATTTTCTTAAGCTTCTTCATCCTGAAACTCGTAGGGAAGTTGAACGGCGATTAGAAGAACCAGATAAGCGCTATGGTCTTACTGACAATTGGCAAAAAGTGCGTAAAGTAGTAGAGGCTGTAGCCCATAGACATCAAAGACAATCCATGCTTTATGAGCAAACTAGTCTTCCGTAAGCTAGCCTTCCACAAACTAAGGAGCAAGTTAGAGAACAATCCCATGCTATGCTTTTTGACTCTACTCCTATTCCTCAAATGATGGAGCCTACTCAAGGTTTTAAAGTAGAGCCAAATAAAAGTGTAGTTGAACAATCTCAAGTGGAAATTCTCACTAAGCAAATGGAAAGTGTTATTGCTACACAATCCAATTTGGCCAAGACTATAGATGCTTTACAATCTAATTACACCAAAACTTTCGAAAATCAAATGAACCCAATGACTTTTCAAGAGCTTAATCCACATGCTATAGCTACCAAGCAAAATCCACAAGTAGCTCCTACTCAAGCATATCAAGTTCCTCCAATGCAAAATCCTCATCCTCATCCTCATGTGCAAAATCCTCAAATGTATCAAAACATGTATCCGCAAGCTTCACAAATAGCTTTTCAAAATCCTCAAAATCAAAATTTTCAAAATCATCAACCGTATAATATGGAAGCTCCTCTTGCACCTCAAGTACCACATGTTGCTCCCCAAGCTCCTCAAATACATCAATTGCATTTTCAAAATCCTAATTATCATGTTCAAGCAATACCTTATCAACAAAATCCTCAATTTCAAAATTTCCCACCACAAGTTAATCAAAATCCTCAAAATCAAAATGGTTTTGTGCATGGCCCTCGTAGGTGTCCTTGGTGTGATTCGTTAGAGCACTTTTTGAGAGATTGTGAATTATTGAAGGCTGCTAAGGAGCAACGACTAGTAATAGACATAGACAAGAAAATCTGTGACTATCGATCTACGCTACCTTTGCAAGGAAATTATGGTAAGGGAGGAATGAAAAAACATTATGAAAATATAACCATAATGGACGTAGGAACTAGAGGAGTGAAACTAGAAGCTCTTGATGAACAACAAGTAGAATCAAGTAAACCCACAAAGGAAGGTGATTTTTCCATAGAGGCTTTAGTAAGAGCACGGGATGAGATTAGGAGAATAACGGCTTGGGAGTCACCGATAGAAGATCAATCTCTTATTTCTCACATATCCAATGTAGAAGAAAAACGAAAAAGAGATGAAGCTGAGCCTAGTGAAAGAAGAGTGACTCGAAAACAAACCTCAGAGGGAATAGAAACAATCATAGAGCAAGGAGAAACATCACAATCTAAAGATAAAAAACAAGAATCAGAATCGAATGAACAAAAACAAGAGGAGAAACAAAAAGGGAAGAAGACAAAGCAAAGAAAAATAGAACCAAAGCCTTTAGATAAACAAGAACAATCAAAACAAACTAAAGACCAAACACGAGAACATGAACAAAAACAAGACCTTGAGCAAAAACAAAAGAAACCAAAGAGAAAACCTAAAGCCATCTTGATTTCAGAAATTGAGAGAAAAATAGATCCTATGGAGATTTTAGATGACATTTTGCTTAAGAGTCAAGTGACTATGTCTTTAGAACAAGTTTTCTCTATTGCAAAGCCTGTTTTTAAAGATAACTTTATCGGCCTAATTAAAAGGAAGAGGTTTCCACTTAATCTAGATACTGAGATGCAAGATTCTCTAGATCAAGATCAAGCTATGAATGAAGCCTTAAACTTTGATGAATCTGATGAAGAGGACTTTGATGATGATGAAGTAAATGTTAATAAAAATTTCTTGGGACCTATTCAACCTGACCATGAAAATCATGAAAACAATCCTGAAAGTCACTTTAAAAGAACATTTCAGTCTAGAGGTACATCAGAGATGCATGTTAAAATAGGAAATGATAAGAACACTATCACTGTAAATGCATTAGTAGATTCCGGCTCTGAAATCAATGTGACTTCAAGAGAAGTCTATGATAAGTTTCGATGGCCCATAGATAAAGATTGTGGATGGCGTATGAGAACTGCAGATAATGGTGTAGGTATCCTGTATGGAGCTTGTGCTAGTGTGCCCATATCCATAGGAGGAATCACAGAAGAATTTCACTCTTTTATTCAAGATAATTGCTCCTATGAAGTTCTCTTAGGTCAACCCTTTATTTGTGAGAGTCGTATGGAAACTAAAGCCATGGATGATGGGTCTACCTATGCTAGATTTAAGTCTAAGGATGGAATGCAATCACTTCAAGTCATGACAGTAGGAGTGAATCATCCTAGGAATCGATTGTCAATTAGAAAGAAACCTATTGTTACTCTGGGTCATGAGCATGCTTGTAGTGATTGTGCACCTCGATTCATGTTTGGAGCTACATATGATCACAATTTCGGATAGAATCCATTGTTGAGCGGGACAACAGTGGATATTGGTTTGACATCTCGCATCCAACCAACATGTACAATAGTTTGTCACTTTGTTTTCCATGTTCTAGATTAGATTTTCTTCATAAGAGTCAATTGTCCAAGTCTTTTATCCAAAAAACCCAAAAAAATTATAAAAACAACAAAATCATGGAACATGATGAGAACATTGAGCATGTGATTGAAACATCTCATTGTTTCTCTACTCTTGAGGAGTTAGAGTTATGTCTTCAACAAAATTCTAATTCCCATATTATTCTTCTTTCTTCCCTTGATGAGTATGCTCTAATCCAAGAGTATGCTCTCAATGTTGACAAGTGCTCGAAATTTAACCAAACACATGATGCCTTAGTTGAAACAAAGTACAAAACTGCAGACAAAAAAATCAAACCCATAGCTCAACCATTACCTCAAGGAAGTAATGAAAAAATTATTGATGTGAAAAATGATCCAATTCTTCGGGATAAGAAAAACATAGGACATACATTCACGGATGAGACAATCAAACAGGTGAAAATTGGTAGAGATGATGACTTTCTTTTGCCAACAGAGAGAGATAAATTTGAGAGAGTCATACGTAGCCATGGAAAAGCCTTTACTATGTATCCTCATGAGATTGGTTGTGTAGATCCTAAGCTAGTTGCACCCATGATAATCTTTACTATTCCACATATTCCATGGAATCTTCGTCCTATACCTGTTCCAAAGGCTCACTTACCTGAGCTAATGAAACTACTTAAGGAGAAGATAAACATGAGAATTTTAGAGCCATCTTTTGCACCTTACTCAAACAGATGGTTCACTGTGCCTAAAAAGAATGGGAAACTACGTTTTATTCAAGATCTCCAACCCGTCAATAAAGTCACCATAAGGAATGTAGGAACACGACCCATTGTAGATGAGTTTGCTGAATCATTTTCAGGACATTCTATCTATTCAATGGGTGATTTATATTCTGGATATGACCAATTCCAGTTAGCAATTGACAGTCGTGACATAACCACAATGAAAACTCCTTTAGGCTTAGTGCGAATGTGTACTTTACCTCAAGGAGCGACTAATTTTGTGGCTCATATGATGAGTGCTATGAATATGGTCTTACATGATTTTATCCCTCATATAACTATGCCATTCATTGATGATATTCCAATTAAAGGGAGTGAGGAACGTGTAAAGGACATTACTTTAGATTCATCTGGGTGTCGTAAATTTGTTCTTGACCATATCTCTGATTGTGAAAGAATATTTCAACGATTTGAAGAGGTAGGTCTCACATTTTCCATAGAGAAATCTGTTTTTTGTGTCAACGAGGTGCTTATTGTTGGACATTTATGTGGCCATTATGGTCGAAAGCCATACCCACAAAAAGTTGATGCCATTAGCAAGATTTCTGAAACATGTAACAACGTGAGTGAGGTACGTAGATTTCTTGGTGCTTGTATGTTATTTGGATCCCACACTTTGCTCATGTTGCTGATTGTCTTTATGACTTGTTGAGGAAGAAACGAAAATTTATTTGGGCTGACAAACACACTCAAGCTATGCATAAATTGAAGAAATTATTGCTTGAAGCTCCCATCCTTAAGCGTGTAGACTATTCTGCTAACAAACCTATTATATTGACTGTTGATACTAGTCCTATTGGTATAGGTTGGGTCATAAGTCAAGACGATAGTGAAGGGAATGGATATGCAATTAGGTTTGGTGCCAAAATTCTACATGAAACACAACGAAAATATCCACAGATCAAATGAGAACTATGGGGTATGGTAACAGCTTTGAAAATAGACAAAGAATATTTTATTGGTGCAAATGTCAAAGTTGAGACTGATTGTTTGCCTCTCATTGGAATGATAGCCAATTGTTCATCTCCTGATATAGCCATGCTTAGATGGATCTCATATATTAAGTTCATAAATCCTGAATTAGTTCATATTTCAGGTAAGTCAAACTCAGTTGCTGATATGTTATCGAGAGCTAGATTTGATGATGATCTTGAAAGTGATCTAATAAAGAATGTGAATTTAGTTGACTATGTTCAACATATATATGAGTATGAGCAATTTCATGAGTCTGAGTACGAAAATGAATGGAGAGACATAGGAAAGTATCTTAGTACACTACAACCATTACCTAACTGGACTACAAATAGATTCCGTAACATTAGGAAACGAGCTTATAACTTTTTCCTATGTAATGGTTATCTTTGGAGACATGCTAAGGGTAAGGTTAAGAATCCACAACGAGTCCTAGGAAAACGAGGTCTTCAATTGCAAGTAATGAAGGAAATGCATGAGACATTATGGGCCGGTCATAAAGGATTTTTTGGAACATATAAAAAAATTAGAAGTACCTATTATTGGCCTAGGATGTATGTTGACATTAGTAGCTATGTTTCTACATGTTCTACTTGTCAACTTCATTCATCAGTCAAACATAGAGATCCATTGCATCCTACGTATCCACCTTGTATTCACTACAAGTGGGTAGTAGATCTTGTAACTATGCCTAAAGGTATTGACAAAATGCGTTACATTGTACTTGCAAGAGAAGACTTAATTAATCATGTAGAGGGACGTGCACTACGATCTAAGACCACTTCCAATGTTTGCAAATTCTTGCTTGAAGATGTCATAAGTCGCTTTGGGTACATAGAGAAAGTAGTTGCCGATCGTGGAGAGTTAAATGCAAGAGAAGCTAAAGAGTTCTTTGAGCGTCACGGTATTCGTTTGTCTCTCACCACTGCATATAATCCAGAGGCCAATGGTAAAATAGAGAGAGGGCATCCACCTATTGTGAAAGCCATATCTAAAGCATGTAACGGTGACATCAAACAATGGCCTAAATTCTTACCTTTTGCACTTTGGGCACATAGAATGACGTGCACAAGCACTACTGGGTATATGCCTGTTGAACTCATGTACTGTCAAAAACCATTGTTTCCAATTCAGTCTCATATTTCTGCATGGTCAAATTTGCCTTGGTCTGAAAACATGTCTACTGATGATTTTTTGAGTTTGCGTATTAAACAGTTAGAACAAGGTAAATTAAGACTTGATGATGCTGTTGAAAAATTAAGAGAATCTAGAATGAAGAACAAGCATTATTTTGATAAAACTCATCGATTACGTCCTAAGCCAATTGAAGTAGGAGATTGGGTGCTCATTTATGATAGTACATTCGACTCTCAATATGATGCACGCAAAAAGCTCACTCAACGGTGGTTTGGGCCATACATAGTATCAAAAGTCAACAACAATGGTACGTATGCTCTTTGTGAATTAAATGGTGTTGCACTAAAAACTTTGATTGCAGGTAAAAGGATAAAGCTATTCAAGAAACGTGATAATGACGAGTACATTTTGGATGAGGACATTGAAGAAGATGAAAACAATGAGGCCGATTCATAAACAGGAGTATCCATGTTAAAAATAAAAAATAAAAAATAGAAAATAAAAAAAAGGAATTAAAAAAAAAAGTATAAAAATATCATTAATTTTTCAAGTTCATGTTGCTTTGTTTTTTTTCAAGTTCATTCTATTTTTTTTCCATGCTTGTTTCATGCATGTTTTTTTCAATCTTTGCATCACATTGCATATCCACATCACTTGAGTCAAAAAAGGCAAATGATGATTTCTCTACTTGTGTAAAATTGTATCTTAAGTAGTAACTTATCTACTAAGGAATTGATTATAATCTAGGATTGTGGAAAGATAGGGCATGTAGATTTGGAGGTTTATTTTGGTGACATGACTTTCATATATAAACATGCATATGTATCCTATATCGAAAGCATAATTGTTGAAATCCTAGCTCCTGCTATTGCATGTTTCTACATCTTTAGTCCACCTCACAGCACTTGTATCGGAGTTTAAAACGACTATTCTCCGTCATAAAAAATGGTTGTACCTTGTATCGGGGTTTAATTTTTCCCCGTCATCAAAAAAAAAAAAGTTGCTACATGTTACCAAGAAGTTTACACTTTCTTCCACCCCAAAAAGTGATCGTAACCATAAAGTTGCCGAATCATCATCATCATCACAAAAAAAAAAAACAAAGAGAGAGCAAGCCAAAGGAGGATAAAGAGGCACAATAGAATAAATCATGGGCTATATAGGCAGATTTATGCATTACTGGAGTTTAGTTAGATTTCCTTGCATGTTATTAGAGAAAGAGCATATTCATATTTATGTAGGAAAGGAGTTGATCTAAAATAAGCTAAAGATGAAAGATGTCTCTTGAAAATCCTAAATCTTTGTTTATAATCATATTTAAGGTAGATTGCTTTATGAAAAAGGTACAAAATTTTCTTCAAGATGAGAGGAACTGATGCTTAAAACGACTCAATACATCCACTTCCACTTCATATTGATGCTTGTTTTTTTTCTTTCTTGTTGCCAATGTTGCTTGTTCATTTGCATATATGTTGCCTATTTGTTCATGCATATTCATGTTGCCTGTTTCAATTCTTTCTTTCATGCAAATTTTTCTTCATGTCGCGTTACCTACTTATTCATGCATATAATCAATTTTCCTTCCATGTTTCTTATGTTGCCTATAAAAGAATTTGATGCCTGGAACATTTTGTTTTTCAGAGATGCTAGAGTGGCGCTTCCGGAGGAATCGTAGGTTTAGTGGGGGCGAATGTCGTCGAGATTTTCTCTCCTCTCTCACTTGTGAAGGCCTACAAAAAACATATTTGGTGAAGGTAGCCAGAATTCCCCGAGAAGTCGAGGATGCATCAAGGATGTCAAAGGAAGGTCACATACAAAGTTTCAAAGAAATCAAGAAAGTCCATGGTAGCGGTCAAAGCTGGTCAAAGCTGGTCAAAGTTGGGAAATTAGGGCAAAAATTTCATTGTCACCAAATTAGATGAAAATCCATATACTTGTAAAGATTCTCAAAGGCAATCTATAGCCCAAATTTCAGCAGAAAATGGATTTTGTAGCACATTGATATGCTATGTTCATTTTGTAAAAATGTATTTTTTCTAGTTTGACCCTACAAATTCTTGTATAGAAATTTATGTTAGCCATACGGTTTGACATGTATAAAGATCATATGTGGCTACATATTTGTACAAATTTTCAAGGCTATCAGAGCTTCCTAGAGACCTTAATGCCAGCTTGCAAGCTTCCAAATGTAGTCAAACTTGTACAAGGGAGATTCAGATGGGAGTTTTTTCTGCATATTCCTGAAGGAGATCTTTGGAAACATAGTCGTACAAAGTTTCATCTTCATCAAAGCCTATTTGGAGGGTCAAAGAGTACAAAGTTCAGTTTTCAGGATCACCGCAGTTTTCTAGTTTAAGCAAATTGAAGGGTTGAAGGGCCACCACATGGCGAAAGCTGATTAAGCCATGTTGTACGATCAAGATGAGCTCAAATTCAAGGGTGGAGATGCACTTATGCTTAAAGCAAGGAGGATCCACGAGTTTTTCCATAAAAGAAGACTTTTTTTTACAATCAAAGATCAATAATGCAGTGTTTCTCCAAAAATAGTGGCTTATCTTATCCGAATTGATGTCAGCACTGATCCCACGGTCCAGATCATCCCCAGATCCAATGGTGGAGAATGAGGGCGCCTAAATTTCACTCCTTTACACTAGATTTGATAGAAAGAACAATTCCAAGCCATTGATTTGATTAATCAAATGATTGTAATCGAAAGTAGTGATCCTAGAGTTGAGAGTTGATTTCTCTAGATCCAAGGGCCCAAATTCATTCAAAAAACTATATAAACCCCCCTCCAAACTCCTAGAGCATCATTGTTAGGCATCCATAGGGCTCATGCTAGCTTACGGTTTCCTTGAGACGATCACCCTCGGTTGAGCGAGTGAGGATCCAAGGTGAGCTAGTATGAGTATAGAACCTAGTTTCAAATTTAAGTTAGAACTCCAATCTAGGATAGGCTCTTGAAACCAGCATCTCTATCTTGACTCACCCTCGGTGGAGCGTGTGAGTGAGTTAGAGCTGATTTTAATGAGTCTTAGACTTCTTTAGTTAGACGTTACGAGCCTAGACAGACATAGGGTCACTGGAGTGGAACTCACCTTCTTACGTGTGACATTCGGTTGAACTGTCATGGTTTGAGGGTCGGAACCACCTTTGATCAGTAGAATGCTTAGCATGACGTACCAGGACGATATTTTACATGTAACTTAATTCAAATTCTTTTAATTCATGTCACTTGTCACTTATCTCTTCTCGCATGTCTCTCAGTCTCTTAAGTATTTTTACATGTCTTCTATTTCTTCTATGTGTGAGAAGGCTCCGCAGTATTGCGTTGAACCAGTGAGGATGTTTCTTTGAGCTTGTGAGTAAAATCCATCATCATAATTCACTTGCATGCATATAATCCATACAAATCCATACATATTTATTAGTTTCTGAAAGTGTATAAGAAGCTCCAATATTGGACCATTCTTCCTTTCGAAACTGATTTATGTGAAAGGATTCCATCTATTCTCGTCATGCATACATATCATCCAAAGAAGACTATGCATATGGATTGGAATTAGGAAGTGTTTAAGAAGCTCCTTCAATGGACCATTCTTCCTTCCAAATTTCATTCGTATGTATGGTTCTCTTTCATTCTTATCATTCATGTTCATAAATCTAACTTGCACTCCTACATTCCCATTCCCATAATTATTTCAACATCTCTCTCTTCTCCATACTCAACATTAATTTCACCTTCACATCTTTAAACCTTCCAACATTCATTAGCTTCATACACCCTGTGTGTGCCACGACCGGACCCGATCCACCCGGATTGCGATCACCTCCACACCGTTATCACTAACCTCTAATGCCTATTTATGAAGACGTAGGGACTTCTCTTTGTACTCATCAATAGATAAGCTACGCCTATCACTTCCGTGTTGTCAGAAATTGTACAACTCTATCTTCTTCTCCATATGGTGGTGTGGAGAACAATAGGATTTTCAGCTTTTTCTCTAAATTCTTTCCATAGAACTAGACCAGAACGCATTCGAGTCTGCATATACCATTTCCACCATAGGTTCACGATTCAACGCAGGTGTAGGATCCGAACTTTTTCCTTGGACTCTTCACTAAATTGTCGAAGATCAATGAAATCCTTCAGTTCTTCAATCCATGCCTCAAGATCTTCGCCACTCTTCTTCTCACCATCAAAATCATTCAACATTGCCTCCTTGAAGACTTGCTTAAGGGCAAACTCACCTGGTTCCATATCTTCATTATTGCGTTTTTTTTCCGCGAGGTACTCTAGATGATCTCGCACCTTCATCTACTTCATCGTTCAACTCCAAAAACAAATTTGTTGCTCCTTCTTGTTGCTTTCTGCCTCGTTCTTTGTGCAATTCTCCAAGAAGCTTCTAAATAAGCTCCTCTTGTTCACGAATCTTTTGTGTTAAGCCTTCCATCGTTCCCGAGGATTGATTATGCTCTAATACCACTTATAGCATTTCCTCAATCACAATCTATCCCCAATCACAATCTTTTGATCACTCAAAAATAACAGAGGAGAGAAGAACGCAGAGATTGCACAAGGTAAGAAGAAATCTGATGCGGAAGAGTAGAAACAAATATGACACAAAGAAGGAACAATTATGATATAATAGATATGAATCAAAGGTTACAATAGCTTTAGACAATAGCTTCTTCACGGAGCCTCTACCTCGTGACCACCCCCGAGCTATCACAATGGCATTCACACTCGCACTCTCAATCACACTCTCACTATCACTCTCACTGTCACTCTCACTCTCACTCTCAATCACAAGGTAATTCTTAGAGTTTTGTGTGTACCCTTTGTTGATGCACAGGTCCCCCTATATCAAATTTTGGTCACTACCCTCCCAAAGAAGTGTGCAATCCCAAAAACGTGTGGAGAACATTAGCATTTTTCGGCTTTTTCTCTAAATTCCTTCCATTGAACTGGACCAAAACACGTTCGAGTCTGCATAAACGATTTCCACCATAGCTTCGCCATCCCACGCAGGTGTAGGAAACCAACTTTTGCCTTCAACTCTTCACTAAATTTTCTAAGATCAAAGACATCCTCCAGTTCTTCAATCCATGCCTCAAGATCTTTGCCACTCTTCTTATCACCAGCAAAATCATTCAACTCTGCCTTCTTGAAGACTTGGTTAAGGGCAAACTCACCTGGTTCCATATCTTCATAATTGAATTTTTTTTTTCTGCGAGGTACACTAGATGTTCCCGCACCTTCATCTACTTCATCATTCATCTCCACACAAAAATTTGTTGCTCCTTCTGGTTGCTTTCCGCCTCGTTCTTTGCACAATTCACCAAGAAGCTTCTGAATAAGCTCATCTTGTTCACGAATCTTTTGTCTTAAACCTTCCATCGTTTTCGAGGATTGATTATGCTCTTATACCACTAGTAGTGTTTCCTCAATCACAATCTATCCCTAATAACAATCTATCCCTTTCAATCACTCAAAAATAACAAAGGAGAGAAGAACGTAGAGATTGCACAAGGTAAGAGAAAATCTGATGCGGAAGAGTAGAAACAAATATGATGCAGAGAAGTGTAGAGGAGGTACTAAGGTATCTTCTTTTAACAGGAGCATGCAGTAAGCATTTCAGTACTTCACCTACTCAAGGGAGGTTCTCCTTAGGGAAATATACCCTTTAACACTTTTGTGAGCAGGTAGATATCAATGATTGCACAGAGTTATGAATACTCAAGAAAATATTAATGAAAAAATGACAATAATGGAAGACCATCCACTCGTTAGTTCGAATCAGATGATTACAACATAGGCCAAAGAGATGCTCAAAATTTCATGCTCTAGGCTAACATGCCACTCCAGAACTAAACAACATCAATACAAGGGATTCATCCAATCCGTACAATGGACACAGCTAGATGCAGATTAGCACTGATTAATACAAAGTCTGAAGAATAGCTCTATGGAAAAGAGCATAAAAATACCACTAACTCACACGGAATGACAAAACCAAGCCACTCTCTTCACACTATAGTGCTATAAGCCCTCCACTGGGAAGCCCACGCTCTGTATCCACATCACAGACTGACTTCCTACAATAGGCTTGAAGCCACAAAGTGCAAGAGAGGACCTCTGTACGTACGTATGCAAATGTGTGTATCTGAATGTCTCCAAATGAACACAAGTCCATTGCTTTTATAGGCTCCAATAGGCCAAGAGGGTCTTGTGGATTCCTCACGTCCACTGATCATGCGCTGATTGATTGCCCAAAATTAGAGGGATAGATCAAATTTGCCACAAGTCTTGAATTGGGTCCTAAAAAATAGGCAGTCGTCATGAATGGTTGGCAGCAACACTTCTCCTCTTCACGTTTATTCTTACCACTTACACATTTTACTGATATTTTTAAATGTTCCTCCACTTGGTGGAAGTTGTTTCCCGGTGCATATTTTCCGCTATCTATGACCATAGCCAACCAAGGTAGGGCTCCCACCAAGCCTATAATCCGTTCCAAAGGTTTCTACCATGATAGCACTGTCGTGTCAAATTTGCCCACTCCTTCAAAGGTTTCTACCAGGTGTAATTTCCATATGCACCACCTAGAGGAGTGCTTCCATAGCCACTTCCCTTTCCACTGCATATACTACTAGAGTTAAGAGATCTATGGCTAGTCTTCTGATCAAATCTTTGAATTGCACCCCCATAACCATAAGGAGGAGCCGGGGTTTGGGACCTGGTCATACAGGGGAGGTGGGGGTGGAAGGGAGGGAGTTTGCAGGGCTTGGGTTGTAGGGGTTGTGTGTGATGGAGGTGTGGGGGCTGCAAGAGGTGAGGGCGAGAGTGGTGGAGTGAGGGGTGGGCCGAGAGAGAGAGAGAGAGGGACGTGGAGGGGGGGCACGCAGAGGACTGAGGGGGTGGTGGGTGGAGGGAGAGGCGGGTGGAGGGGGCTGGCGAGGTGAGGGGGCTGGCCGGTGGAGGAGTTGGTGGGTGGAGGGGTTCGCGGGTGAGGGTGGGGGTGGTGGAGTGAGGGGTGGGTGGGGGGAGAGAGAGAGAGAGAGAGAGAAAGAGAGAGAGAGAGAGAGAGAGAGAGAGAGAGAGAGAGAGAGAGAGAGAGAGAGAGAGAGAGAGAGAGAGAGAGAGAGAGAGAGAGAGGTACGCGAGGGGGGGGGGCTACGGGGGTCAGGGGTGTGGGTCAGCGGGGGGTGTTGGGCGGGGGAAGAGAGAGAGAGAGAGAGTGGGCTGAGGGGGAAGGCGGGGGCAAGGTGAGCGGGGGTGAGGGGCGGGGTCAACGGGGGAAGGCGGGGGGGGGAAGAGAGAGAGAGAGAGAGAGAGAGAGAGAGAGAGAGAGAGAGAGAGAGAGAGAGAGAGAGAGAGAGAGAGAGAGAGAGAGAGAGAGAGAGAGAGAGAGGGGCTGAGGGGGAAGGCGGTGGCGGGGTCAGCGGGGGTGAGGGGGGGGATCAACGGGGGAAGGCGGGGGAAGAGCGAGAGAGGGAGAGAGAGAGAGAGAGAGAGAGAGAGAGAGAGAGAGAGAGAGAGAGAGAGAGAGAGAGAGAGAGGGAGAGAGAGGGAGAGAGAGAGAGAGAGAGAGAGAGAGAGAGAGAGAGAGAGAGAGAGAGAGGGAGGGAGGGAGGTGTGGAGAATGAGTTCTCCTAAGCGCAACGGAAGTGCGCAACGGTTGACTCATGTATACCTCTTCTTGTAGTTCTCCATTGAGAAATGCATTTTTGATGTCGAGTTGATATAATGGCCATTTCCTTGAAGCACCAATTGCTATTAGGGTTCTGATAGTTCCCATCTTTGCAACGGGGCTAAAAACTTCATCATAATCTATGCCTTGTTTTTGTTTAAATCCTTTGGCAACTAATCTAGCTTTATATCTAGCTAGTGAACCATCAGCATTCCTCTTTACTTTAAACACCCATTTGTTTGGAACAATCTTTATACCTTCTTTCTTTGGCACTAGCTCCCATGTGTGATTATCTTTGAGAGCTTTGATCTGCTCTTTCATAGCTTGCTTCCATTCCTTTTGTGTGCAAGCTTCTTCATATGTCTCAGGCTCTTTGTCTTTGATAACCTACATCATGTATGCAAAATGTGTCGCCATAAAACTATCATAACTCAACCTTTGAGTTGGATACCTTGTCCTTGAAGATCTTCTTTCATTGCCTTTAGAGAGTTGCTTCTTTAACCTATTTAGCTTTACCATCGGAGTGATTACCTCTTCATATTCTTCTTCACTTGCATCTACCTCACTGTTTGGAGTAGCACTTGCCTCTTTGGCTCTACTATGAGCTGAATTTGGAGACAAAGGATGACTCCCCCTCCATGTTGAACATTCTTCATTTGATGTAGATGCCTCTAGACCTGAAGCGTTTGTGCTT
Organism: Ceratopteris richardii; assembly: GCA_020310875.1. Taxonomy (NCBI): domain Eukaryota; kingdom Viridiplantae; phylum Streptophyta; class Polypodiopsida; order Polypodiales; family Pteridaceae; genus Ceratopteris; species Ceratopteris richardii. Next base: position 75,604,190 of record CM035407.1, on the reverse strand, counting down.
GATTGTTGAGCTTCTCTTTGATTTGTTCCTGCATAATCATCACAATATTCTTCAAGAACCTTTTCCTTTCCTTTATCTTTATACCATGGTCTTAGTTCATCAAAGATCACATCTCGGGAGACTCTTAATTCCTTTGTTCTAGGGTTGTAGCACTTGTATGCTCCATTGAGTAGCCGATGAAAATGCATTTTTCTGACCTTGATTCCATCTTTGTTCTAACTTCTTGTGGAATGTGAACAAATCAAACGCATCCAAACACTTTGAGGTGTGTAAGATCAGGTTTCTTACCGGAATATACCTCTTCTGGAGTCAAGTGATGTATTCTCGATGTTGTGCACCTATTCATAAAGTAAAAGGCGGTTGTGGTAGCTTCAGCCCAATAGTACAATGGTACCTTCATCTCGTTAAGCATGCATCTTGCAATTTCAGCAATTTGCCTATATTTCCTCTCAGCTACTCCATTTTGTTGTGGTGTATACCTACAAGTGAATTGCCTTTTGATCCCGTTCTCTTGTAGAAAATTTGAAAATTCTTTGGAGAAGTATTCTCCTCCACCATCGGACCTTAAGGTTTTGATAGACCTTCCTGTTTCCTTTTCAACTTCAACTTTGAATCTTTTGAATATAGAAAACACCTCTGATTTTTGCTTCATACAAAATAGCCTTACCTTTCTTGAGTGATCATCAATGAAGGTGACAAAAAATCTATTACCAGCCATTGATGCCTCTTGGGTTGGTCCCCATACATCCGTATGTATCAAGTCCAAGACATTTGGAGACACATAATTGCTTGTCTTGAATGGCTGCCTCGTTTGCTTTCCTAGTAGACAAGCTTCACATAACTCATGTAGTCCAATGCTATTAAATTTTGGAAGACCTCTTACCACTTCATGTTTGCTCATGTCCTTCAGCTTTGGAATGTTGATGTGTCCTATTCTTTTGTGCCATAAGTCCAACTCTCAAATCTTCTTGTTCCCACATTGAATGTACATGACCTTTCCATGTGGATGTTGGACGTCTAAAGTGAACATCCTTCCTTCTCTTCTACCTCGAGCAATGACCTTGAAGCCTTCCTTTGGATTCTTTATGAAGCACCCATTCTCATTGAATATGACATGATAACCCTTCTCTACCATTTGTCCTACTGAAATCAAGTTCTTTGAAATTGTAGGAACATGAAGAACATTAGATAGTACCTTTGCTCTACTTGTATCTCCAAGCCTTATATCTCCAATGTGTTCAATCATGTGTTGAGTATCATCACCTGTTTCAACACATCCTTTTCCACTTGGTACCTATAGATTAGTGAACCAACTTCCTTGGCATGACATATGGTTACTACAACCTGAATCAAGGTACCATTTTTTGTCATCTTCACAAGAGCTTCTATACTCATGTCTCATTGCAAGTAGTGTGTCCTTGCTTCCTTCACTTCAGGTGCTTGCATAGTTGCTTTGGTTCCTTTGATTGCCTCCATTTGGTCTTCCATTCTTCAGCCAACAATCACTAGCATAGTGTCGTACTTTACCACAATGATAGCATGTTATACCTTTATGAGAATTGTAGGAGCTTCGGCCTCTTCCTCTACTTTTACCTCGACCTCTTCCTTGTGCGTTGGCATTTGATGCATCCTTGTTGTCTTCTGAATTGTTTTGATTGTAGTTGGAGTGGTTGTGACCTCTTCCTCTTCCTCTTGAGCCTCCTCTTGAGTTTCTTCCTTTACCTCCACCTGCATATAACATTTGGTTGTGGCTATCCTTTCCTTTGGGACCACCGAAGCTAAGCTCTTCTGTGACAAGATGAGGGATTAGTTGTTCAAAACCTGGATACGCATCTTTCAAGTTAATGGAAGTTATAAAAGGCTTCCATCTTTCATCTTCTCTCAAGCCATTGAGAGTATAACACACAAGATCTTCGTCTTCAACCGTTGTGCGAATAGAAGCTAAAGCATCGCTTAGCTCCTTAATCTTCAAAGTATATTCAGCTATGGATTGACTCGAACTTTTCTTGATTGTGTTCAACTCATTCTTGAGTTGAAGTTTCCTAGCTTTGGTATTTGTTGAATACATCCTTTCAAGAGCTTCCCAAGCATCCTTAGCTTTCTCTAGATGTTGAATATGCACTACCATGGCATTAGTGATGACTTGCGAAATGAGGAACATGACTCTCCTATTCCTCTCTTCCCATTCTTTTGCTTGCCTCCTTTGGACTTCGGTGGCCATAGCTTGATTGATTTGAGGTTGAGCATCATCGCCGCTCACAATACCCCATAAGCCTTTGCCCATTAGGTAGTTGGTCATTCTAAACTTCCACATGGGATAGTTATCCTTGTCCAACTTCTCTACTTGTTGACCCAAGTCAGCCATTGAAGAGTATCAAAGACTTTGAGAGTTACCTCGAATAGTTATAGTCCTTTGCTCTTGCGTTTGTAAAGCTCCCTCTTGTTTTGTAGCTCCTCTTTTGCTTTGCTTCAACTCCAGCTCTGATGATGAAGCTTCAACAGCAAGTTCGCTCTGATACCAACTGTGGAGAATGAGTTCTCCTATGCGCACCCTTGTATGTCCAATACTTGGACAAACATCTGCACCTTAGATAGCTTTCTTCTCTCAACACAAAACTCAAATGGACTTGATACTTTAGTCAATCAAAGTAGACAAAGAGAGCTTTCTAACAAGCTATAAATGACTTAATTTGGACAAGTATTGATTAGGAAACACAACTGTCAAAGATGAACTACCTGTCCACACAGGTATGAAGCTCTCTCTTACTTTTTCAAGAAGGCTTGGGCAATGCGGCACGGCACGACGTGACATGGCACGTCTCAGGGGACATTCCGTTAGGGTACATCAGGGTACATCCAGACCAGGTACATCCTATCAGGGTACATCCTATCAGGGTACATTAGGGTACATCCAAATAGGATACATTCTGCTACGGTACATTTCCTAAGGGTACATCTCAAGAGGGAAGCACTAGATTGAGGATCCAAGATACTTGCATGGGTGAGAATTAAGTTCAACAAATTGAGGTTGAGATCAAGGAAAGTCCGTAGTAAGATGGTTTTATTCTATTCATACTCATGGATCCGAGACTATGTCAGCACCACATAGATAATCTTAATAATTTAACACCTCCATGAACATTTCCATGCATGTGTTTTTACATGGAACATGCCTTTTTCTTTTTCATTCAGTGATGCAACATGTGATTGGCTATCCATGTTTATTATTTTATCAACTAAGGTCAGTTGCTTTTTCAACTGAGGGACATGTTATAACTTATGGAATATGTTGAACAATGCATTGTTGGAGTGTTAATTTATTAATGTATTAATGTGTTTTTGATGTTTTTGATATAGCAGCTGAAGGTTCGTGAAAAGCATGAAAGGGTGGACATCAATAATCCGACTTTACGGTGGACATCAATAATCCGACTTCACGGCATACATCAATAATCCGAATAATAATTTGTTTAGTTTGTAAATAAACCCACGTAGAAGGTTCTATTGTTAGAAACAGTTAGAAAAATAGTGGTTAGAATAAGGGTCATTGTAGACAGCGATTTCTATTATTAAAAGCAAAGTTTTTTTGTAAAAGTTACCAACTTTTATTTTCATCCTTGCTTTTCGAAGCGGCTCTCATGTAACCACTCTTTTCAATGTAATCAAAAATTCGTATAAATACATGCACTTTGTGGACTGTCGAAACAGAGTGCATGGGGAGATTGCACCCAATTCTACATTCTGTCTCGTCTTCTTGCGTGTCTATTTTTTTGGGTGTTTACAGCATCCGTAACCTCTGTGTGCACGTGAGATAAGATCCTGACAACAAGTAGGCTGTATGTTTACTATAGATTTTTAAGAACACTAGTTTGATGAGACTTCTTTGCCCCAATGAGATTGTGAAGCTAGAGTGTTGTCGCTAGAGCAGGAGATCTACAACCATCATTGGTCCGTTTAAGGGCTCATTTGATGGCGAACTTTAAGGTTCCCCTTTGCTATACGCTCGCTAAAATTAGCATTCTGATTTGGGTCCCTCAATCTCTCTGAACACACAAATTTCCAAGAACGATTTCCTTGGAAGTAGGAACAATTTCCTTCGAGGGATATTGTTGGCTATGCTTGGGAACTGTTGAATCCTTACTTTCGAAGTGTACCCTCCTTCGGCTTTTGCAAGTACATCTTCAATGCTTTTTTAACTCTCTTGCAAGATCGACGATATCCTTGTATTTCAACTTAGCACGGACATCGTTGGAAATGTTTTGCGATATCTTTTAGCTTGGAAATTCTCTTCCTTTTCTTACCTTATCTTTATCCACCTTGCGGCATGTCCAACCAAAAAGGATGAATGTGTTTTTGAACTACTGGCCCCAAACCACGTCTCTGGCTGTTGGACTATGTCCTTGGCAAAGACATTTTTGTGGTTTGTAGAGGCCGTTGGAGGGGAGTATGACTCCAGTATGACAATGTCCCTCCGTTTCCATCCTCTAATAATCTCTACAATAAAGGGGAGTACGGCACAAGTATGACAACTTCATCCTCCAATGTCTCTATTCTAAACGAGTACTATAAAACCATAAAACTTGAGGTGGACTCAAGCTGCAGCATTAGAAGAGCATCTCAGGGTCATATGGGTAGAGAATACCTTCAATTATTATTAAGTTAATTAAAGCCAAATTTATCTTCTAGGATTCCTGCAATTGGATAGAAATCTTTATTTCAGAGGTCCTTGCCCATTTGAATATTCCTCCAAAGGGATTTTAATCTTCTTCCTATTACTATTTACAAGTATGCAATATGAAGTCAGTATGAGGACGGAGTTTTATCTTTTGGATTTCCCTTGCTGGTTCTTTCTTTTTTTTTTCCTACTAGTGTGTAATTGCGAGTTTTCTAGCACAGAGAAGAGTCAGGTAGTCCATTCTAAAACAAATATCTTCTCTTGGTGGAAAATACAGTTGAATTTACGTGGATGATAATTCTTCAAGCAGCCTTCCTATATTAAAATATTAGTGCTTTGAGGGGTTTCTTGATGTGTGGATACAGTGTTTGGTAAAAGAAGCCTACTGCACATGTATCTAACCTTGTATTTAAAGATAGAGAGACTTATTTAAGGAGGCTAGCGTTGAGGACACACACAGGCTTAAATCCAATGAATAAATAGTTTAGAAGATCTGATGATCTGATCAGATAAACTGACCTGTCAATCCGTGGATTCTATATTCCATTTGACTAAGCGAAGGATCATGCATTTGGCTCCAACTTTGGTTTCTGGATTCCTTTTCATCCTATGTGTTGGAGCTGTTTTGCAGTTTTCTTGTTCAAGCGCAGTAATTATCTATAACCAGATAATTACTGTATATCTATGTTCGTAATTTTGTGTCGTTATGAATCATTACAAGAAGGAAGTTATCAGATAATTAGTCCTCTAAACAAACAATATTTTACATTAGAAAAATAATATTTTGCGTGAAGGATAAATCACCTTCCAAAACTATTTTACAGGATGGGGGGGCCCTTCACAGTTGCAAGAAACTCCTCTCATTGCAAGAAACTCCTCTCATGCAACAAAAACACATGTTTCATAACTTTACGTAACTATTTATTATTCTGCGTAAAGGTCATACTCGTGGCACGGTTTTAGGTAAACAGGACAATGGAAAGGACCAATATATTCCTCTGGATTGATTGGTACATTTGAACTGAAAAAGTCCGTCGAGCATATGAAGCCAAATGGTTTTCAATGCAGGGCGTCCCAGCCTTAGATCGTTGCCCTCCTTTACTTCCAAAAGCTCTATGATCCCAAGAGAAACCGTGACGGTAGAGCTCCAATCCTTTAAGGTGCTATTCTAGACGCCATTGAAATGGTAAGGAAGAGGAATCGGAATTTTGTTACGCTCATGGAAAATATTAGAAAATGTAATGAGCTTCTTAGTGTGAGAGTATGCACATTACACGACAGTGAAAGAGTTATGCGCGTAGATCAAGAAGCCATAATATATTCAGTTGCTGTTAACATGTCTATATACACGTGGCTATGGTTAGGTAGTTACACCCAAATTCCTAGGATGACTGATGAATGTCGGGGGATTTATTTTGGGGATGAAACTTACATATTTAGTTATTTATTTATTTCGTGACAAACCTCTCATAAATTGGAAGGTCCATCATTAGGTAATTAAACCAGAGTGTTTGTACAACATTCCCAATGTTTGGTTTTGGGAAGAGATTTGGTTAAGAAATCAGGCCATTGGTATTGGGTCCGAGCATGAATAAGTTCAATTCGACCTTCATGCACAAGTTTGCATATGAATTGTAGCTTTAAAGCAATAAGCTTGATCTTCTCCGAATGCTTGAGGTTTTTTGCCAATAGATTGGCAGATAAACTATCACAATGTAGTTTTAAGGGTTGAGCGGGAAAGAACTTGGCTTTCTCAAGAAGTGTCTTTAGCCATAGACCTTCTTTAAGAGCCATAGTCATGGAAACATACTCCGCTTAAGTAGATGCGAGAGACACTCAATCTTATTTCTGGCTTTGCCATGAAACAGCCACGCTTGTAAGCATAGACACAAAACCTGGGGTCGATTGTTGAGTAGTAGGATCTCCCCCCCCCCCCCCCCCCCCCCCCCAATCAACATGAGAGTCACCAAGGAGTCAGAGAGAAGTAGGGAGAGGATTAGCATGGTATGTTAACGCAAAGTGCTGAGTGAGTTTGAGGTATCGTAGGAGGCGCTTGATGGTGATGACGTGGCAAGATTGTAAATAAACAAAAAACGACTTAATGTAAAAACTCCACCGCCACCGTTGTTCCACGAATCAGCGCAATTTTAAACTCTTTCTCTCTGCTCACGCCCGTCTATGTGTATTGATTATTGCCATAGCTGCGCTGCACAGCTTACAAGCTGGTATCAGAGCATCTAGGGGCATCCTCCGCGTACCGGAAGCGTGCTCAACTATCGGTCTCTCACGATCTCTTCGAATCACAAAGATGGTAAATTTGTGTGCATCACGCAAAATTATGGCAGATCATTCAGTTGTCTGCATATACAGTAGCGTTGAAGTTGACTGATGAGGCCACCGTCCGTGATGGGAAGCTATCAGAACTGCATCAAGAGCAAAGAAGTTTCTTTAATGCAGATTTCCATCGCCTGAACCATTTTACTTGGAGGAAAAAATTATCCAAGCACAGATTTCCATCACCTGAACCATTTTACTTGGATGTCATCATTACCAGTGGTCTGTATGAAGGAGGTCAATAATTCTTTGTTTTGTTCAGAAACAAATATTGTAGGAGAAGATTATTCGATACTCCTTTCACGAGGTACAAATTTGAGATTTGGTTTTCCTTTTGAGTCCATGTGGCAGGCGACAATATGTATGCAATTCCGGGTCCTAAAATCGACACTACTCACACGTTGTGAGACGAATGTAAGCAATTTGTGGATCCTTATTGAGGACAACTCATGCACCTTGTGAGGTTTTATATTACCCTACTAAAAACCTTAAATCTAAAAAAAAACTGAGGGACGTGGTAAGGTTTTTAACTAGGATATTCTCATGCTTGGAGATACTCTGGTAATATAGATGGAAGGCCAAAGAGAAGAGAGTCCCAAGGCCTCGTGTACTGATCACGAGATGAATGTATGATTTTGAGGCCTCCCATCATAGATTATTTGCTTATGTTACGTGTTGTTATTGATGCTTTTACCTAGAGTTTAGGTTTTGGAGTGGATTCCCTATAGTTGGCTTGGCTCACATGCACTTTGGACAAAGGAGACTCTATCGAACTTTTTTTCGGAGAGGAAAATTGAGCATATAAGTGCATAGAGACGTAAGGAGTGCTTAGAACAAGAGAGAAACCATTGAGATTACTTGTGAACATTCAGTTTTTGGTGCATATATCTAGAAATACAGCCCAAATGCTGCTGAATTTTTTCTAGGCCTCGCCAAAAGATTACCATTGGATAGAGAAGTGCTTAAATTGCAAGAATGGGTGATAACATTGCACAAATAGTTAGTGAGAAGCTAAATAAAGATAATTACCACATATGATCATATAGAATGGAAAATATATGATGGGAAAAGGTCTTTGGGGACTGGTGAATGGAGAAGATGAGTGTCCTGAGTTGCCAGTGAACCCAAATGCAGAAGAGAAAAAGGAATATAAAACATGGATAGAAAAATCTAGAAAGGTTCTCCATTGGATTTCATTATGTATATCAGAGAGCCTGATTCCAGATATTATGAAAGCTAGCACACCGAAGGAAGCTTGGGACATAATTCATAAGATATGTGATACGTCGATGGAAGCTAGAAAATTCACTTAAAGCAAAAGTTGCATAGCATATGGCGATGAAATAGATCCATAACTGATTATGTGGCTAAAATTAGAAAGATCACTGATGATTTAGCTTCCATAAATTGAGAAGTCGAAGACGATGATATGGTTTCAATTATGCTGAATGGTATAGGACCACAATACAAAAGTTTAGATACTTCTATCTCAGTAAGAGGCACTATGCCAGATTTTGACGAGCTAGTAGCTCTTTGCATGATAGAAGAAGTAAAACTTGGTTTGAATGCCACGGGAAGTGGCAATTTGAGAGATCATGCATTCTTTCAGCATAGAGGAAGAGGCTCTAGTCGTGGATGTTCATCTTCTAGAAATGCAAACACAATGGATATGCCAAGAGGTAGAGGAAGATCAAAGTCAAGAGGTAGAGGAAGATTTCAAGCTCCTGGGAATCGCTACCATTGCGGCAAGTATGGCCATTTTGAGAAAAGATTATTATTATAAGCAAAATAGTCAAAGAGGAAGAGGTAGAAGCCATTATGGGGCACATGAAAATTTCTGGCTGAAAGTTCATATAGAGACTATGGCAGATATAATATGTTTACAATGGAACATGTGTTCAATACTATGCCAAAACCTCCAAATGATATAAATTGGTATATAGAATTTGCTTGCACAAATCACATGACGAGCATAGGAAATAGGTTTGAGTCAAAAGAGTCTTTGAAGACGAAAGAGTATATGGCAACTAGTGATGATACCTTACACGTGATTAAAGATGTTGGGAATGTACCGCTAGTACAAAGAAATGGTGTTCGAAACATATTAAGTGATGTCTTACATGTGCCTAGCACTACAAAGAACCTAGTTTTGGTTGGTCAACTTGCAGATCACGACATGGAAGTAATTTTCAATAAACATGGCAGTTTTATACATGATCTCAAGCAGGAAAAAAGAGAAAAATTTCTTGTTCATGGAAAGAAGATGGCTAGATTGTTCACGTTTGATATGGGTATACCCCTTTATGAGAATATGTATGCTAAGAATAGTGAATATTCAAATATAGATAAATTATGGCATAAACGAATTGATCATATCAATTTGTAAAAATTAAAGTCCATGGAAAAGCAAATGTTAGTGCGTGGACTACCAAGATTTGGTCATTTAAACTTTGAAAGAATTTGTGAAGCATGCGCATTTGGAAAACATCAATGTATGAAGTTTCCAAGAAGAGAAATGCATAGGAGGAGACCTCTAGAGCTAATCCATAGTGATGTGCTTCGACCTCTTAGAAGAAAATTAGTTGGTGGTTCACTACGTTTTTTGATATTCCTTCACGATTATAGCCAATATACATGGATTTATTTTTCTGAAGCATAAGAGTCAAGTTTTTGAGTGCTTTGTGAGATTCAACAATATGGTTGAGAAGCAGTTGGGAATGTGTATTAAATGCCTATGAGCAGATTCATGGGGAGAATATATCTCAAGAAAATTTGATCAATACATTAGTGATCATGGGATCAGAAGGCAATTATCTTATAGATACACACCACAATAAAATGGTTTTTCATAACACAAAAACTGTATGATTGAGGAAGTTGCTAGAGCCATGTTGAATGAAAAGAACATGCCAGATATGTTTTGGATAGAATCTTGTCATACGGTTGTGCATGTTATAAATAGAGCTCCCACATGCATGGTTCATGATCTCCCACCTTATGAGAGGCTATGGAAGCATAAGCCAAATGTGATCTATTTATGAGTTTCCGGAAGTATGTTTTATGCCCATGTGCCTAGTCAATTGAGAGACAAGTTTGAGGCAAAATTTGAAAAGTTCATATTTGTTGGATACTCAGAAGAGAAGAAAGGATATAGATGTTATAATCATGTCACAAAAGAACGTATAGTAAGCATAGATATTTTGATCAAGAAGAAAGCAAGAGTATGGTTTATATGAATTTCCTAAACATGAAATATCATGGAGTGAAAATGCAAAGGACTATGCAAGAAGAAAGGAGAAAGGAAAAGATACATACATGTTTGATTAAGATGTTGATGATGAGATAGTTACACCTGGAATGTTGAAAAATATGAAGGAAAAATATGTTCCTCCACACGCAAGGAAAGAGACACGTTCAAAATCAGATGAACAAACACCTTTGAGACGATCTAGGAGAGTAAAAAATCCTGTGGATAGATTGAGTCTATACAATAAGTCTATAAAGCTTCACTATGCATATATGACTGAGAGAATCAAGCATGAGGAATCAAAGAATTTTCATGATGCATCAAAAAGTGAAGATTGGTGCAAAGCAATGGATGATGAGATGAATGCATTGAAGAAGAATGATACATGGGAATTAGTGAAAGCGCCACCGAATAAGAAAGCTATTGGATTTAAATGCGTATAGAAAGTGAACTGCAAAAGTGATAGTTCATTGGAAAGATTTAAAGCGCACTTCGTTGCAAAAGGATATGCACAAGTGTATGGATTGGATTATGATGAAACGTTTAATCTAGATGTGAAAATGACAATGATAAGAAGTGTGACTGCATGGGCTACTATGAACAATGGGAAATTGTATCAAATGGATGTTAAGAATGCATTTTTGAATGGAAAATTGCATGAGGAAGTTTATATGTAGCAACCAGAAGGTTATGTGCATCCAAAGTATCCTAACTATGTATGCAAATTAAAGAAAGTGCTTTATGGATTGAAATAAGCACCAAGAGCATGGTGTGAACGATTCACTAAGAAGTTGTTAGATCTTAAATTTATGCAAGCAAAGGCTGATTATTCACTGTTTGTATGGAATCAAGGAAGCAAAATTATTCTATTAGTGATTTATGTTGATGATTTGATCATTACTGGCAGTGATGAGAAGAGGATTGCTAATTTGAAGAAGCAACTAAAATCTAAATTTTTGATGTCAGATGATTTGGGAGAGCTAAAATAATTTTTGGGAATTGAAGTAATTTCAATGAAAGAGGGAATTTGGATGATAAAAACACAATTATATGTTGGTAATGCTTGAAAGATTTGGTATGAGTGCTTGCAAACCTGTTGATATGCCACTTGATGCTAATGTTAAGCTTATGGATGATGGAAAGTACTTGCATGATGCCAATATGTATAGGAAGATGGTTGGAAGTTTGATTTATGTAACAAAGACAAGATCGGATTTGAGTTTCGAAGTTGGTTTGGTAAGTTTGTTTATGCATAAACCATGTAGTGTGCACTTGGATGCAGTGCAACGCATATTGCGATATGTGAAAGGAACATGCAACTTTGGCTTCTTTTATGAGAGAAAAGTTCAGCCATGTATATACGCATACAGGGATGCAGTTTGGGCAAGAAATGTCATGGATCGAAGGTCAACGAGAGGATTTCCATTTCACTTGGAAGCAATCATTTGTTGGAGTATCAAGAAGCAATCAATTGTTTCTTGGTCAAGTACCAAAGCTAAATATAGAGGCATTAAACAAGCGGTTTGTGAAGCAACATGAATTAAGTACCTGCTTGAAGACATGGGAGTTTACATCGACGGAAAGGTGGTCATCTATTGTGATAATGTGAGCAGCATAATGTTATCAAAGAATCTAGTTTATCATGTGTGATCGAAGCACATCGAAGTTCATTTTCACTGTGTTCGTGAGAAGGTCATCGAAGAAAAAGTGGATTTGATTCACATCAGCACTCGAGAGCAAGTGGCGGATATCTTCACAAAAGCTCTTTCCAAAGAAAAGTTCATCTACTTCAGAGAAGCTTTAGGAGTTAGAAAGCTTTAGTTTGTATCTAGATTTCATTTCATGTTATTTTATCTTGTATGGACTTATGTATTTCTTTCATTTTGTATTCAAGCTCATTCTTAGCTTGAGGGGAGATTTGATGATGTTGCAAGATTGTAAATAAACAAAAAATGACTTAATATAAAAACTCCACCATTGCCGTTGTGCCGTGAATGAGCACATTTTCAAACTCTTTCTCTCTCCTCGCGCTCGTTTGTGTGTATTGATGATTGCCATAGGTGCACTACACAACTTACAAATGTGAGGCTCTACAGAAACTAGGTGAGATAGTTGGGGAGAAAGTATATATCCAAGCGAGTACAAGTATCAAGGTAAGAGATGCCACCAAGGACATTTCCAAATGGGAGTGCAAGATTAGTATGTCTACCTTTGGAATCAATCTTTGTTCCTTTCAAGGGGAAGGGAAGGAGTTTATAAATGCCCTTACAATTGGTTAAATTATAGCATTGTCAAAGGGTAGATATATTGGAGGACTGCGAAAGGGAGATGACACCGGTAGAGTGGTCTTGTACTACTTGGATGTCAAGGCAATATTTCATTAGACCAAGACCGGTCATAGAAAAGGTAGAACTGAGCACTCGTTTGGCTAAAGTGAGGCTGAAGAAATCATTACCGATTAACAAAATGTCATCGACATAGATGGCCAAGATGAGATACGTGGACAAAGTGTGCCTATTGTAGACATTGGGCTCATCTTGAAATTGAACATACCCAAGGCCTAGCATCACATCATGAAAGTGACAATATCACTATCGGAGAGATTGCTTGAGGCCAAAGATTACTTTGTTCGATTTGCATGCATAATCCGACTATGTAGAGGACACATAATACGGTGGGTGAGTCATAAAAATTTCTTCAGTGAGGTGTCCATGGAGAAAGGCTATATGAATATGTATCTTGTGAAGATGGAATCAGTTATGTGTTGCTAAGGCAATCAGTAAGCGGAATGGTATGAAATGTAAAGCAAGAGAGAAGGTGTCATAGTAATGGATGCTAGGTATTTGGGAGAAGCGATGAGCTACTAGTCGAGCTTTGCGATGAGTAATGAAGCCATCTGTAGCAAGTTTGTGTGGTACGAGTCATTTGCTAGAGACTAGTTTTCAACCATGTGGAGGAGCAACCAAAGTCCATGTTTGGTTGTCAATCTGAGATTGACACTTTGACTGCATAACATCATGCTAGTGGTGCACATCAGAACCAACAAGGGCCCCCTCAGTGGTGATGGTGTTGACCATATCGAGAGCAAGGGAGAGAGCCTAAGGATCATCATCGAGAGGTGGAGACTACACAAGTGGGAGATTGCAAGGAGTTGCCTAACTATAGATGTCTTGAAGTGTGCACCATTTAGAAGTATTGGAGTCCTTATCATGATCAAGTGTAGTGGGTATGCCAAGAGAAGCAAAAACTGATGGAGATGCATCATTAGCAAGCTAGAATGGGGCCAACAATTGCTCATGGATGTCATCATGTTCCACCAAGGTAATTTGAGGGCCTCACTTCAATGAGAAGGAGAAGTGGTGAGAGTTTCACAGATGCTTTCTACTAGAACTTGTGTACTAGCATATCTAACTCCAGACTAGAGAGTAGTATGTCGTCCAAGAGAGAGCACTAGAAGTCTAAAAATGTAGGGACAACTTGTGATTCTGCAAGACTATAAAAGATAAGTTTCTTTAAGACAGTAAGGCATGTAACAAGATCCTCGTGATCGTAAGTTTCATGCATGAGTTGCCAGATTTCCGAAGACGTGTTGAGGCGATTGATTAATGAATTTTGTCTATCACCTAAATGCATGAATAACTCATCCTCTTCTTGAACATCACATTTGATCTAATCCACATGAGCGGGGTCCATCTCCACTGGCTTTGCCAAGGAGCCTAAAGAAATGTCCCACAGTGAGGCATGCTTAAGTAGGAGTTTCACGGGCATCGACCATGTGAGATAGTTGGTCCCAATTAGTTTATGGAATTGATAACTCTGCAGGGCAGCAAGAAGTGAGGATTGGGCCATTTATGCCATGGCATATATGGGAGGTGCATGCATGGAGCCTGACTCGTGCATTGATTAGATTTTCATTATGCCTCTACAGTGATACCATGTGAAAGTATGCACAACGCATGATACGGAAAGATTTATGCAGGTAGATCAAGAAGGCAAAATTTATTTAGTTGCTCTTAAAATGTCTATATACATGTGGGTATGGTTAGATAGTGACACCCAAATTCCTAGGAGGACTGACAAATGACATGTGGATTATTTTTAGGATGGAACTTACATATTTAGTTATTTATTTGTTTTGCGAAGATAAGCATGGCAGATATGGATAAATATTTTGAGGGGGTTAGCTAGTGGATATCCAACAACCTTTGCTGGCACCTTGCATCCGCACGATTTTGCATTTGCATGTTACCAACATTGATGAGGTCGCCCCCAATATGCATGTAGAGCATCAACTCAAGATCGATGTCAATAAGGCAGGTGTTGAGACAATTTGAACAAGGGGAAAGTTGGAAAGCAAGTGAACAAAGAAGAAAGGAAATTAAAGAAGGTAAGAATCCTATGATAAGTGATCCAAAACAAACTAATAAACATGAAAATAAATCTTTGGAAAAATCAGATTAAACTCCTACTGATGAAAAACAAAATGATGAAAAAGAATTCACGAAACCTAAAAGAACTCTGAAAGCTATTCTAATATGTGACCTTGAGTAGAAAATTGATTTTAAGGAAATATTATATGATATTTTTTGAAAAGCCAAGTTAGCATGATACTTGAGAAGATATTTTCAATTGCTAAGATTGAATTCAAAGAGCATTTTATCAAGTTAATCGAAAGGAAGAGATTCCCTCTTACACACAAGAGGTGGAAATGCAAGATGTTGCTGAGCTGACTCAATTGATGGAATATTCTATTTGTTTTGATTCAGATGAAGAAGATCAAAATGATTGCAAAGTGAATAGAAACTTTCAAGGTCTAATTTTGCCAGATCATGAAAGCAAGCATTCTAAAAGTAACTATATGAAAAGCTTTTAGGCAAAAGGCACAATTGAGATGGAAAATAGAAGTCGTATTCAGCTTTGGCTTCGATTGATTTTGGGTCAAAAGATAATGTGATTTCAAAAGATTTATATGATAAATTAAAATGGCCGATATGCAGAAATCATGGTTGGATTATCAGAATGGATGTAGTTCAGTCTTAAAAGCATGTGCAAGTATACCTCTGATGATAGGTAGAATCTCTAAGACATTTTACTTCTTCATCCAAGATAATTGTTCCTATGAGATTATCTTAGGTCAGCCTTTTATATGTGAGGTCATAACGGAAAGACAAGTTATGGATGATGGATCTACATATGAAAGGATTAGATCTAAAGATGATCTGTAATCACTCCAAGTGATGACACACAAGAAGGTATACACAAGAAGGTATAGGAAGACTCCCATCTGTTCACACAAGAAGATATACACAAGATGGTATAGGAAGACTCCCATTTGTTCACACAAGAAGGTATACAATGATCATATACCTCTTCATGAATGCAAAGTCTAATTGGATCAACATTTTGCCTACATACCACTGTTGAGCAAGACAACGATGGTCTTCGGTTTCATCTCTCGCATTCTTTTGTAAATACCTTACATATTTTCACACTTTGCTTTCCTTAATCTTATTTGCACTTTAGACATCATTAAAAAATGCCTAAGAGATTATTACAAATTATGAAAAATATTACAGTGGAAAAGGTTCTACTTTATCTGAAGAGCATATTGAAGATGTGAATGAAACTTCATCTACATTTTCATTATTTGAAGAACTTCAATGTACCTTGCATGAAAAGAATACTTTTCAAACTATGCTCTTAAATTCAATTGAAGAATATGAACTGATTGCAAAATTTGTTATGAATCACATCAATGAAGAAGCTAAAGTTAATATGAAATATGAAAGAGTTGATAAGAAAATTAAACCTATTTCCCAACCCTTACCCAACGGGGGTGAAGAGAAATTCAAACAAGTCTCAAAAGAAAATCTTAGTGCTTTGAGGGGTTTCTTGATGTGTGGATACAATGTTTGTGTAAAAGAAGCGTAGTGCACATGTATCTTACCTTGTATTTAAGGATAGAGAGACTTGTGTTTAAGGAGGCTAGCTCTCAGGACACGCACAGGCTAAAATCTAATGAATATATAGTTTAGAAGATCTAATGATCTGATAAGATAAAGTGAGTTGTTAGTTTACCTTCATTCAGCATATTTGACGTAAAGGTTTTGAAAAAGAAACATAGGCATGATTAATCCGTGGATTATATCTTCCATTTGGGGAAGCCAAGGAACATGCATTTGGCTCCAACTTTCGTTTTCTGGATTCCTTTCTTTCCTATGTTTTGGACCTGTTTGGCAGTTTTCTTGTTCAAGCGCAGAACAAATCTATAACCAGATAATTACTCCTGTGTATCTATGTTCGTATATTTATGCGTCGTTATGACTCATTACGAGAAGGAAGTTACCAGATAATGACTCTAAACGAACAATATTTTACATTCAACAAACAATATTTTGCATGAAGGATAAATCACCTTCCAAAACTATTTTACAGGATCGGGGAGGCCGTCACAGTTGCAAGAAACTCCTCTTATGCACAGAAAACACATGTTTCATAACTTTACGTAACTATTTATTATTCTGGGTGAAGGTCATTCTCGTTGCACGCTTTTACGTAACTATCTTTTATTCTGGGTGAAAGAACCAATATATTCCTGTGGATTGATTGGTACATTTGAACTGAAAAAGTCCGTCAATATTTATTTTGCGTGCCTGTCGTGGTTTTGAATGAAGCGGGTCCCAGCCTTAGAACGTTTCTTCACACAGGACATCGGCAAACGCCTAAGCCCCTCCCCTCCACCCACACATACCCCCCCCCCACCCGGGGCATCTACACTGCAATATATTGAGACAATGAACGCAAGGAGTCTGTCCAGACGCCCTTGTTGTAATATCTACGTCATGTCTCATATCCAGCGCTTTTCGGAAGAGGTAGCCATGCACTCCAATAAAATCCATGACAAACTTGCACCCGCTATGGATGCTCCTGTCGACAAATCTCATGGGCATTCGGCACAGAATGGCGCTCCTAAGGAATTAGATCTTTATGAGCTCGATTTGTCTAGTACATATTGCATCTATTTCTAATGTTTTAGGGATTTCTGGTTAGCTTGTCCAGTTCTCAAAAGTTTGATCAATCGTTTGTTCTTTTATGTGCAAAATAAATCTATATGGAGTTGAAATCAACCTCCATCACTACAACATATGAGGGGTATATCGACAGTCACTCTCGGTGTCGGTATAAATGTTGGAAAAGGTCATTTAAAAATACCGACCGTCAAGTGACTGTCGGTATGACTATTTTAAATGGATCGTCGGTGTGTCCCGCGGCCATCGGTATAAGCATCGATATGGGCGTCGGTATAAGCGTCGGTGTAAGCATCGGTAATTTACTCGAAGTTACCAATGCCCATACCGATGCCCATACCGGCGCCCATACCGAGGCCAAATTTTAAACATACTGGGAACCCTAGAGCAAAACTTCACATTTTTGCATGTGTTTGAGTACTGATTGTCTTCTGTCGAACTTGCGTGCGCGAACCGAATTGCGAACTGCATTGTCTTGTGCACACACACAAACACAGATCTCACCCTCTACATACACACACTCTCTCTCGGTTTAGATCTCACATCTTGGTAAGTGGTGTGCGTATTGTTAGCCTTTGTCTTTCTCTATGCTTTAGGTCGTACAATTTCTCTTCTCTTTGATTTTGTAGAAGCTCTTTGGCATCGATTGTTTGGAATTTGATGACAGGCGACATACATTACGCTTTGATGACAATGATCCAAAAGAGGGACATACTTGTAAGTGTTTTTTTTTTGTCTATTGATAGAGAGAGAGAGAGAGAGATGAGAGAGAGAGACAGATAGAGAGAGAGAAAGGCAGAGAGACAAGAGAGAGAGGGAAAGAAAGAGAGAGAGAGAGAGAGAGAGAGAGAGAGAGAGAGATGAGAGAGAGAGAGAGAGATAAAGAGAGAGAGAGAGAGAGTGAGAGATAAAGAATGATGAAAGAAAGGAAGATAGAGATAGGAAAATAGAGCATACATACACACACACACACATCTACACATTTACACATGCATACATACACACATACATGTACACACATGCATGCTTACATATACACACATATACACAATTGCATGCTTACATACACACACATATACACACATGCATGCATACACACACATACAAATATACACACATGCATACATACACACAGATGCATACACACATACATACACACACATATATACACATGCATACATACAGATACACACACATACACATATAATGCATACATACACATAGGAAAATAGAGCATACATACACACACTCATACACACACACACACACATCTACACATTTACACATGCATACATACACACATACAGACACATGCATGCATACATACACAGGCATATACACACATGCATGCATACACACATATACACATATACACACATGCATACATACACACACGTGCATACACACATACATACACACACACATATACACATATTTATAGACACATACATACACACATATACACATATGCATGCATACATACACACACATACACATATACACACATGCATGCATACACACATACACATATACACACATGCATACATACACATAGGAAAATAGAGCATACATACACACACACATACACACAAACATCTACAGATTTACACATGCATACATACACACATACATGTACACACATGCATGCTTACATACACACACATATGCATGCATGCATGCTTACATACACACACATATACACACATGCATGCATACACACACATGCATGCATACATACACACACATACACATATACACACATGCATGCATACATACACCACATACACATATAATGCATACATACACATAGGAAAATATAGCATACATACACACACATACACACACACACATCTACACATTTACACATGCATACATACACACATACATGTGCACACATGCATGCTTACATACACACACATATACACACATGCATGCTTACATACACACACATATACACACATGCATGAATACACACACATACATGCACACATGCATGCATACATACACACACATACACATATACACACATGCATGCATACATACACACACATACACATATACACACATGCATACATACACACACATATACACACATACATACATACACACATGCATACACACATACATACACACACATAGATACAAATATGCATACATACACATACACACACACATATACACACATACATATACACACACATAAGCTAGTGTTTTAATTAAATATATATAATTAAATATATAAATTTTTTATTTTGAAGTTTTTTTTATATCAAATATATAGAAAGAGGATTAGGTTTTAGGAATTATATATACACCTGGGTACAAAAATATACATATTTAAGGTCTAGATATTTAAGATTAGAGTTTTAGGGTTTAGGCATACATATTAAGAAAAAATATAGAGAAAATATAGAAAAAATAAGAAAAAAATCTGAATATATAACTAAACATATATATAAAATAGGATTCGGGGTTTAGATTTTTATAGGTGTTTAAGTATTTAGGTTTTAGTATTTTAGGTTTAAGTCTAAGTCTTTCTGATAAGGGTTTTAGGGTTTTAACACCTACATAACATATATACACACATACACATACACATATAATACATATATACATGTATATACACATGCATACAAAAATATACATATTTAAGGTCTAGAGCTTTAAGATTAGGGTTTTAGGGTTTAGGCATACATATAAGTCAATAAAATTTATATAAAGAGAAAATATAGAAACAAGTTAAAGAAAAAATCTGAATATATAAATAAATATATATATATAATAGCAGAATTATATAGATAAATAACTATAAAAATAACTAGTGTTTTAAATAATTTGATTAAATATAAATAAATAAATATATATATAATTAAATATATAAAAATAGGATTAATTGAGGAAAAAAATTGAATATATAAATAAATATATATATATATAAAATAGAATTTTAGGTTTTTAGGATTAGGATTAGGGTTTTAGGGTTTTGGGATTAGGGTTTTAGGGTTTAAGGAAAATATTTGAATGAATAAATAAATAAATATATATATATATATATAATAGGATAATTATATAGATAAACAAATATAGAAAGAACTAGTGTTTTAGAAAATTTAATTAAATGTATAAAAATAGAGTAAATTAAGGAAAAAATATGAATATATAAATAAATATATATATATAATAGGGTTTTAAGTTTTTAGGATTAGGATTAGGGTTTTAGGGTTTAAGGAAAAAATTTGAATAAATAAATAAATATATATAAAAAATAGGATAATTATATAGATAAATAAATATAAGAAGAACTAGTGTATTAAATAATTTAATTAAATATATAAAAATATGATGAATTAAGGAAAAAGTTTGAATATGTTAAAAATATATATATATAAAATAGGGTTTACGTTGTTCTTCATGGAGCACATGGCCTATATGTTTGGTCATCCCACCATAAATGGAACAAAGAAAGGTCATTGATTATTAGATCTTATTGTACCATGTAAGTATAAGGTAAAAAAACATGGATGTATATCTTGCACCACTTATGGAAGAACTGCGTATTTTATGGGATGGGATTACTGTGTGTGACATGTCTCAACCTATAAGAAGATGAAAGGTGTGAGTGCCTTTATTATCACATGCTAATTATTTGAGTTCTTTTGTTACACAACACGATGGGAGAATGTCCTCCAATCACTCCACATTCCATGATAGAGGAGTAGTTTTTAGAGTTCATCTCTCAGGTACCTCCCGCATATATGGCCGCTCAATCACAGTATTGGATCGCTCGTGGTAGCACTCCTCTCGGCCTCACTCCTGGAGGCCTCACTCCTGGCGGCCTCACTCCTGCAGGCCTCACTCCCACTGGTGTCACTCCCGTCGGTGTCACTCCTACCAGTGTCACTCCTACGGGTAGTGCTACTCCCGTAGGAGGTATGTCTCCTAGCTTTGTGACTCCACCACAACCATCTTTTCAGCTATCTCCTACTGGGTCTAGTAGTAGACATGTGTCTTCGATGCCTTAGTGCGATATAGGTTCTGGCCTGTCTCGTAGGTCGAGGTCACGCTCTGGAGAAAGAGGTTCTAGGAGTGTACCTACATGTAGGTATGGAGGAGGCGGCTGTTGTGGAGGCAGTGCGACAGAAGTTGTGTCGCCCGCTTCTACTCCTAGGATGACTACCTCAGATGTAGGTACACCATGTAGTACACCACGTGGAACACCACGTACACCTTGGGGTGCTCATGACCAAGATGACTCCAAGGTGTATAGTATCTAAGATGGAGCTCCAGTGATGGATGCGACTGGCAAAGCAATGCATGCACATATACGATAGCTTTGCTCCATACAGATTGGACCTCCATCATGCTAAAATGGAGCGAACAGGCTAAAGATCGGACGAATTATATCACACAAACGATTTATCAGGAGTTCTCACCAGCCGATGGACAGTCTCTTGTCAGTTCAAAGTGGATTCTGCACACCGCAGGTGAGGTTATGTCCCATCAAGGATCCGAGGCTCCTGATGCTTTTAGAGCATGCTTACCAAAGCCTATATGGTTAGATGCTGAGGAGTGGGATCTGATTCGTGATGAGCAGCAACAGACTCCTAACCGATATCGCCAGCAGTGAGATGCCGCAGCCACATGTTTAGATACAGTTGGAGCATCACATTTTGGGCAGCGGTAGATATGACACGATGCATCATGAGTTTGCGAGTACCATTTCATTTATTGAATTTATTTGTGTTAAGTTCCTCATGTATGTTCCTCTAATGTTTTGTATATTTTTTGTAGGAGCTCCCAATGGGTTGTCCTCCAACATGAATAGAGGAGGCTTATGGATATCGTCACGGATTGACTGCACTATTGGAGGACTTGGAGGGGCGTGGTGCGGTCGTTTCATGGGAGCGTTTGCGATGAGGTGATTAATTTATAAACTTAGTTTTTACTTGTTGTTTGTAATTTCATGTTAATTTATCTCATTCCATTTAATGTTCTTTGTTGCACGATTGTTGATATGGAATGTTCTTTGCATGTGTATGGCAGTGGCACACCAAAATCTTGTATTTGATTTTTATATGGCAATGCATTGCTTTGCCACATTTTGTAACAGCATCATATATGACAGTGGTTTGCCACACTCTTGTACATACTTCATTTATGAAATATATAACTTTTTTTGTACATGCTTCATGGTTCATTCTGAGTATCTCTTTTGTGTCCAATAATATTTTGTTTTATGAAATCATATTTGAGTTGACATTAGAGTACACATCACATGTACTCCATTTTTTTTGGGCAGAGTGTATTTTCTTTTGTTAAGAAACATCATGGTAATGTTTTTGTAGCAAAAGACAACACACTTTGCCCAAAAAAAATTTTGCAGATATGGTCGTCGGTAAAAGCGACGGTACTCCCAGTAATGTCATCTCAATAAGTGTAGGTACATGCAGCAAGTGACGGTATATGCAACGGTGCACCTAGCAGAGGCATCGGTATGGGCGTCGATATGGGCGTCCATAATACTGATGTTTATAGCAATGCTCATACCGACGCCCATACCGACATTTTAGTATCCACGTGCATACCGATAGCTACACCGACATCACGGAAAAAATAGACGCTTTCATTTCCCTCCGTAAAAACCTCGATATATGGTTCATCTTTTGTAGTGCATAAAATTTGTTATAGATCACATCAATGAAGAAGCTAACGTTATTATGAAATATAAAAGAATTGATAAGGAATTTAAACCTATTAGCCAACCCTTACCTAAGGCCAGTAAAGAGAAATTCAAAGAAGTCTCATAAGAAAATCTTATTGCTTTGAGGGGTTTCTTGATGTGTAGATACAATGTTTTGTGTAAAAGAAGCCTAGTGCACATGTATTTAACCTTGTCGTTAAGGATAGAGAGACTTGTATTTAAGGAGGGTAGCGTTCAGGACACACACCGGCTTAAATCTAATGAATAAACAGTTTAGAAGATCTGATGATCTTATAAAGATAAACTCAGCTAGTTTACTTTCATTCAACAGATTTGACGTAAATGTTTTAAAGAAGAGACATAATGTTAGAGTGCGCAGTTATTGCCCTATCCGAAAATCTGCAAAGATGAGCGAGAGAGACAGAGCGGAGAGAGAACGCACACGGCACGGTGTAGCAGTGATGTATCATTTTTTTCATTATTTTGTATATACATAAGTTTTGACATATTTACCACATCATCAAATCTCCCCCTCAAGCTCAAAATGAGCTTGAATACAAACTGCAAGAAATACATATGTCCATACAAGATGAAATAACATGAAATGAATTCTACATACAAACTAAGGCTTTCTAATTCCTAAAGCTTCTCTGAAGTAGATAAACTTTTCTTTCGAAAGAGCTTTGGTGAAGATATCTCCCACTTGTTCTCCAATATTGATGTGAATCAACTCCACTTCTCCTTCGATGATCTTCTCACGAACAAAGTGATAATGAACTTTGATGTACTTCGATCTCGCATGATAAACTGGATTCTTCAATAACATTATGCTGCTCACATTGTCACAATAGATGAGCACCTTTTTGTCTATGTAGATTCCCATGTCTTCGAGTAGGTACTTAATCCATGTTGCTTCACAAACAGCTTGTGTAATGGCTCTATATTCAGCTTTGGTACTTGACAAAGCGACAGTTGGTTGCTTCTTGCTACTCCAAGAAATGATTGCACTTCCAAGCGAAAATGAAAATCCACTTGTTGACCTTCGATGCATGACATTTCGTGCCCAATCAGCATTTGTGTATGCATATATACATGGCTGAACTTTTCTCTCATAAAACAAGCCAAAATTACATGTTCCTTTCACATATTGCAATATGCATCACACTGCATCCAAGTGCACTCTACATGGATTATGCATAAACTCACTTACCAAACCAACTACAAAACTCAAATCCGTTCTTGTCTTTCTTACATGAATCAAACTTCCAACCATTTTCCTATACATATTTGCATCATGCAAGTACATTCCATCATCCATAAGCTTAACATTAGCATCAAGTGGTGTATCAACAGGTTTGCAAGCACTCATAGCAAATCTCTCAAGAATTTCCAGCATACGATTGCATTGTATCATCCAAATTCCCTCTTTCATTGAAATTACTTCAATTCCCAAAAAGTATTTTAGCTCTCCCAAATCCGACATCAAAAATTCAGATTTTAGTTGCTTTTTCAAATCATCAATCCTCTTCTCATCATTGCCAGTAATGATCAAATCATCGACATAGATCACTAATAGAATCCTTTCGCTTCCTTGATTCCATACAAAGAGTGAATAATCAGCGTTCGATTGCATAAATTTCAGATTCAATAACTTCTTAGTGAATCGTTCACACCATGCTCTTAGTGCTTGTTTCAATCCATAAAGCGCTTTCTTTAACTTGCATACATAATCAGGATACTTTGGATGCATATAACCATTTGGTTGCTGCATATAGATATCCTCATGCAATTTTTTCCATTAAAAAATGCATTCTTAACATCCATTTGATATAATTTCCAATTGTTCATAGCAGCCCATGCAATCACGCTTCTTACCGTTGTCATTTTTACAACTAGACTAAACGTTTCATCATAATCCAATCCATATACTTGTGCATATCCTTTTGCAGCTAAGCGCGCTTTAAATCTTTCCAATGAACCTTCACTTTTGCACTTAACTTTGTATACCCATTTACATCCAATAGCTTTCTTAATCGGTGGCAATTTCACTAAATCCCATGTGTCATTCTTCTTCAATGCATTCATCTCATCATCCATTGCTTTACACCAATCTTCACTTTGTGACACATCATGAAACTTCTTTGGTTCCTCATGCTTGATTCTCTCAATCATGTATGCATAATGAAGCTTCATAGACTTATTGTATAGATTTAGTCTATCCACAGGATGCTTTAGTGTCGTAGAATGTCTCAAAGGTCTTTCTTCATGTGTCTCTTTCCTTGCATGTGGGGAAACATATTTTTCAACATGCCAAGTGTAACTATCGTATCTTCAATATCTGAATTAGACATGTACGTATCTTTCCCTTTCTCCTTTCTTCTCGCAAATGTTGGAGTTAGACGTCTGCGAAAGCACGCGAACAGCACAAGGAAGAAGAAGAAGCTTGGAGCACAACACACATTACTGAATGTATTACTAGAGAATGTAAAAAGATAAGTAGCTCATTAGGTTAATAGGCGTATATACAAGCCAGGGAAAGAAACCTCCTATAGAGGGGAAAAAGTGCCCTGGTGGTTCTAGAGTGTTCACACACATCACTACCTCAATATATCAACAAAAGGAAGTAAGCCGAAAGGTTTGCAGAAAGCTTCAAACTTCTCCCTAGGCAGAGCCTTCGCGAAAAGGTCTGCAATGTTCTCCTGCATGGGCCCATATGCCAAGTTGATCTCCCCAACAGAGAACCTCTCCCTGACATAATGATAATGCACCTCAATGTGCTTAGTGCAAGCATGGAACACAGGGTTCCTCACAACTGCCAATGCGCTCTGACTATCAGTGAAGATGGTGGTGGTAGAAGACTGACCAACACCCAAATCAACCATAAGGCGTCTGAGCCACACACACTCAATAGTAGCTGTGGAAGCTGCCCTATACTCAGCCTGACAAGTGGAAGTGGCCACAGTAGGCTGCTTCTTGCTCAACCAAGATATACATGAGCTACCAAGCATGAAGCAAAAGGCACTAGTGGACACACGAGTGTCGTAGCAACCAGCACAATCAGAGTTAGAAAAAGCATGCAAATCTGGCGGTAGTGATCCCCGCTTGGGATAAAACAACCCCAATAGCCTAGTACCACTCAAGTAGTGAAAGATGCACTTAACCGCCTGCCAGTGCTTGAATCCTGGGCAATGCATAAACCTACTCATCTGTGAGACAACAAACTGAATATCTCGCCGAGTAATGCATAAGTAAATCAAGCATCCAACAGCCTGCTGATAGAGAACAACATCAAATGCATCTCCAGCATCATGAAGACTCAATCCTAAACTTGTCTCCATAGCAATGGCAATAGGCTTACAATCTTGAAGGCCAAAACGCTGCAATAATGTTTCAATATATTTTGCCATTCCACCATCAGCTTGCATAAACTGAATGCCCGAATAGTGATGCAAATGCCCCAAACCAGCCATCTCAAATGAGGCATGCAAATCAGCCTTAAAATTAGCAATATGCTTCTCAATAGGACCAGTGAGCAACATTTCATCAACATAGACAACAATGATAAGAAGCACATCATTAGCACACTTAACATATAAGGTGCTTTCAGTTGGACTATTCTCAAAACCATGTGCAATCAGATAGGCATGTATCTTCTCATACCAAGCACGTGGTGCTTGCTTTAAACCATATAATGCCTTCTTTAACCTGCACACCTCGTTTTCATGCCCTTTTGGGACAAAGCCACGGGGTTGAAAAACATACACTTCTTCATGCAAGTCACCATTCAACAATGCTATTTTAATGTCCATTTGATGTACATTCCAACCATGATGGGCGGCAAGTGCACAAATGCTCCGAACAGTAGTCATACGGCATGTAGGTGCAAAGGTCTCATCAAAATCAATGCCTCTTTCCTACGCATAACGCTTTGCAACAAGCCTGGCCTTATACGTGTCAACATTACCATCAGGTTTACGCTTCAGCTTGTATACCCACTTAGTGCCAATGAACTTCTTGCTAGGAGGCAAGTCACATAAAGACCAAGTACCATTCTTCATTATTGCATCATATTCAGATTGCATAGCAGCCATCCAGTTTTCTGAACTTTGTGCTTCATCAAAAGAAACATGCTCATTCTCATCACAGAGACTAGATGCAGCCATAGCGTAGCAATCTGATTCAAAGGAGACACTATGAGAGCCTGAACGAGTACGATATGACAAAGGTGCATCTAATTTGCTATCACGCAAAGTCTGCACCAGCCGTTTTGGCGTAGTTTTTGCCTCCTCATTATCAGCTCTCTCATCAAAAAGTGCATCATGTAAATCTGCATCAGAAATGGGATGATGTGCATCATTACATGAAGGCTACAAAGGCTGAGAAGTTTCCTCATTAAGACCAGTAGTAGACTGTCCACCTGTAAAAAGAGGCATCAAAGTATCATACATGTCTTTCGAGCTAACAAATGTCTCCTTAGTACATGAAAGCAATGGTTGAATAGCATCTTCCACAAAAACAACATCACGGCTAACCAGAATGTGTTTAGTCTGTGGATGATACAGACGATAGCCTTTAATTTCAGAACTGTACCCAACAAAAATACATTTTACTGCCTTATCATCCAATTTTTTGCAATGTTGTTCTGGCACTAGTGCATATGCCAAACAACTAAAAACCCGCAGATGAGCAACAGATGGCTTGCGATCATGCCAAGCCTCATATGGAGTAATAGACTGTTGCGCTTTAGTGGGACACCTATTAAGTACATATGCTGCACACATGACAACCTCAAGCCAAAAACTATGTGGTAAAGCCTGACTCTTGACCATACACCTCACCATCTCCATGAGTGACCTGTTCTTCCGTTCAACAACTCCATTATGTTGAGGTGTATACAACACTGTACACTGGTGTTTTATTCGAGGCTCAACCAGAAATGCATTAAAATCAGAAGACATATATTCCTCCCTTCCATCAGAGCGGAGGGTGCCCATTTTACATCGTGACAGATTTTAAGCCAAAACCAAAAACTGTTTGAAGCACAAAAACACTTCCGACTTTGCCTTCAATGGATATACCCATGCATGCGTGGAAAAATCATCAATGAAAGTCACGAAGTAAAGATAGTTTCCAAAAGAAGGTATCTGCATAGGACCACAGACATCACTATGTACAAGCTGCAATTTCTGAGTAGCCCAAACTAAACCATCTTTTGGAAAGGATGAACACTGTATTTTGCCCAAAATACAGCCTTCACAAACATGTTTTCAAGGCGCCTCAAGTTTGGGCAAAGAGGACACCATTTCAAATTTTTGTAGGCGTAGCAAACTAGCAAAATTTAGATGACCAAAGCGTGCATGCTAAAGCTTTGCATCTGACATAGCTTGAGAATCATTTACTACACATGCCAAATCTTTTACAGATCTTTCATAGTCTATGAGCTTATACAGCCCACGACATAAAATGGCAGAAGCAATAATCACATCGCCATTTGATAGATCACGAATTGTACACCTGTCATCAACAAATTTCACAACCAAGCCAATTTTGGCTAATGCAAAAACTGATAACAGGATCTTCTTGATCCCTAGCACAAATAAAGCATCTAAAAAAGTGAAAGAACTACCATCAGTAGTAGTCAAAATGATCTTACCAACTCCCATAACAGGATAAGAGGAGTTGTTGGAGCATGTAACAGTATTCCCTGTAGCGGCATGCTCGAGTGAAGAGACGAAACTGTGCTGCGAGGTAATATGTTTGGTAGCCCCAGTGTTAAAGTACCAAACATCTGAGTCTACTGCAGACATGCACTGCTCATGAGAAGATGGGTCAAGAGTGCAAATAGTAGTAAACCCCCATTCTTCTTCCTGCACAAGATTATACACTCCGTTTTTAGTGTAGAGGCTTCTGCAACAACCATTCCAGCCTCTTTCTTCTTTGCCTCTTTTGCAGCCAGTTTTGGACAGTTCTTTATGATATGATCATTCCCTTTACAGTACTTACAAAACAATTTTTGCTTTTCTGATTTCTTCTCATCTTTATCCTGGTTCTTCGAATGTGCAGCATTTACAGATTTTTGCTTACTAGTAGAAGAGCTCCATTTTCCTTTGCCCTTCTGACTAGCGAGGAAAGCTTGATCTGCAACACGCATAATGGACCTATTGTGCGTGGACTGATCTTCCTGTAACAGAACAGAGACTAACTCCTCAAATGCCAAGGCATTTGGATTGCCTTTCATCATCAACCGAAGAGTTGAAGCAAAACTCTCATATGAATCAGAAAGACCATTCAAAATGGTCTGCACAAGTGAGCTATCTCGTATAATCTCATCAGAAGAAATCAATTGTTCCTTTAAGTCTTCGATCATTGTTAGAAAACTGTCCATAGAATCACCTTCATTCATGTGCTCACTCTCCAACTGTTTTTAGAGATAAGGAACACAAGCCTCATTCCTAGCCTGGTATAATGTGCTAAGTGTATCCAAGCATCATTTGCTGTTCTGCAAGAGTGAATGTGAGGAATAATAGCACGTTTGACAGACAAAGCTATCAATTCATGTGCTTGAGCATCTCTGCCATCCCAACGAATTTCCTCTGTAGTAGGTGCAACAGAAATAACAACAGGAACAGGAATCTGTAGAATATCATCTTCTACACCATCTTCCTCAGCTTCAGCACTTGTATTTGCAGTACTTGTAGTCGCAGGTGTAACAGGATGTCTTTCAACACCCTGCACAATGTTCCACAGTCGTTTTGCAACCAATACATGCCGCATCATATAAGCCCAGAATGGGTAGTTGGTACCATCCAGCTTATCCTCAACAGCCAATATACGGAATACATCACTGCTTTCATCCATGGTCGGTGACTAAAATACCTTGATGCAAAAAATTGATTGTATCTCAAGAAGTTAAACAAAACTCCCTAGACGAATTCTACTAAACCTGTAGCAGAGTTTGAGACGCTTATACTGGCAAACAGAAATAGGTATATACATTTGACACAAAAAGACAAAATAGCCTGCACAAGTGTTGCGATAGTGCATTCGGAGGCCAAAACGAGCTCAGATCACGATTTTGACACAAAAGAAGGGAAGCTGTTTTGATCTCTAAAACACCCTGAGTATGCTCACCAAATTTCGTGCGAATATGAGACTGCAAACGGAGGAGTGTCGACGGCACCCTAGATGAAGCGATGACCTGCTCTGATACCAATTGTTGGAGTTAGACGTCTGCGGAAGCATGCAAATAGCACAAGAAAGAAGAAGAAGCTTGTAGCACAACACACAATACTGAATGTATTACTAGAGAATATACAAAGATAAGTAGCCCATTAGGGCAATAAGCATATATACAAGCCGGTGTAAAAAAACCTCCTAAAGAGGGAAAAAAGTACCCTGCCGGTCCTAGAGTGTTCACACACATCACTACCTAAATATATCAACAACACAATCTTTTGCATTTTCACTCCATGACGTTTTAGGTGTAGGAAACTCATATGAACCATAGTCTGGACTCTCTTCATGGTTGAAATTTCTACGACTTGTTCCTGGCTCATCATGAACATTATGCATAGAATCATCCATATCATTCTCTATCACAGCCATATCTTTAGGTATGTACCAAGATGCTTTTTCATCGAATATAACATCTCTACTCACTATACATTCTTTTTTAAGAGGATTATAACATCGATATCCTTTCTTCTCTTCTGAGTATCCAACAAATATGCACTTTTCAGATTTTGCCTCAAACTTATGTCTCAACTGAGTAGGCACATGCGCATAACAAATGCTTCCAAAAACTTATAAATAGCTAACATTAGGCTTATGCTTCCATAGCCTCTCATAAGGAGTGAGATCATGAATCATGCGTGTGGGAGCTCTATTAATAACATGCACAGTCGTATAACAAGCTTCTACCCAGAACATATTTGGCATGTTCTTTTCATCCAATATGGCTCTAGCAACTTCCTCGATCACACGATTTTTCAGTTCTACAACACCATTTTTTTGTGTTGTGTATCTACAAGATAATTGTCTTCTCATTCCATGATCATCTTAGGTATTGATCAAATTCTCTTCAGATATATTCTCCCCCTAAATCTGATCGTAGGCATTTTATATACATTCCCAACTCTTTTTCAACCATGTTTTTGAATCTCACAAATCACTCAAAGACTTCACTCTTATGCTTCAGGAAGTAAATCCATGTATATCGGCTATAATCGTCAAGAAATATCAAAAAATATAGTAAGCCACCAACTGATTTTGTTCTGCAGGTCCAACCACATCACTATGGATTAGTTATAATGGTCTCCTCTTGTGCATTTCTCTTCTTGGAAACTTCATACGTTGATATTTTCCAAATGCGCATGCTTCACAAATTCTTTCAAAGTTTAAATGACCAAATCTTGGTAAACCAAGCACTAACATTTGCTTTTCAATGGAATTCAATTTTCTCAAATTGATATGACCAATTCGTTTATGCCATAATTCAGCTATATCTGAATATTCACTATTCTTGGCATACATGTTTTCATAATTGGTCTTCTTCATTCGGATTCACTGGCACCTCAAGACACTCGTCCTCTCCATTCACTAATCCCCAAAGGCCTTTTCCCATCAAGAAATTTTCCATCCTATACGACCATATGTGGTAATTGTCTTTATTCAGCTTATCACCAACTACTAGTGCAATATTATCACCCATCCTTGCAATTTAAGCACTTCTCTATGCTATGGCAATTTTATGCCGAGGCCTAGAAAACATTCGGCAACATTTCGACTGTTTTTCTAGATATATGCACCAAAAACTGAATCTTCACAAGTAATCTCAATGATTTCCCTCTTGTTCTAAGCACTCCCTACATCTCTATGCACTTATATGCTCAATTTTAACCTCTCCAAAAAAATTTCGACAGAGTCTCCTTTGTCCAAAGTGTATATGAACCAAGTCAACTATATTCAATCCACACCAAAAACCCAAACGTTGGGTAAAAGCATCAATACAACTCTTCTAAAATATACATTCATCCCATGATCCATACACGAGGTCTTTGGAGTGTTCTCTTTAGTCTTCCACCTATATCACCAGAGTATCTCCAAGTGTGAGAATACTCCTGTTAAAAACCTTACCACTTCCCTCATTTTTTGTTTAAATTCAAGGTTTTTAGAAGGGTAATAAGAAACCTCACAAGGCACATGAATTGTCCAATTAAGGAGCCGCAATATCATAAATTCGTCTCACAATGTGTGATTAGTATCCATTCATGGACCCGCAAGAAAATACATGACGTCACTTGCCACATGCACTCGAAAGAAAACTGAAACTCAAATGTGTACCTGAGATAAAACTCTCATACTTTTATATCAAATTTCCAAAAGATACTAAGATTCCTATCCAGACTATCTTCAACAGCGTTAGGTCCAAGAGAATCTGAGAGAGGAAAGCAGCAAAGGCAGCGACTCAGAATATCATTTTAGCTGATGATAACCTGTTGGTGTGATGAATGCATAGGAAGCATTGTCGCACAGTAACTGAGGTCTCCACAGGATTCGCTTCTCTGCTAGATTTGACTCAACGATGAGAAAACGAGAGCCATTCCAAACTGACACATCATGCATCTTAGTATTTATAAACTTGTGCCATATTCTTCTCCTTCCTTGGCAATTATTGTCGATTTGACAAACTGTAATCAAAGATCCATAGATAGTGCACACGAATGAGAAATCCCCATTGGATCCTTTCAATCACATAATATACTTGGTGAATCCTGCGGGGATAAGCCATGAGGTTCAATTCATGGATTCCGCTTTTAGCTCTGATATCATACCTGTTAGAGTGTGCAGCTATGGGGCTATCTGAAAATGTGTAGAGAGGAGCGAGAGAGATAGAACGGAGAGAGAACGCGCACGGCGTGGTGTAGCAGCGGTGAATCATTTTTCTTTTTTGTTGGTGAATGGAGAGGATGAGTGTCCGAAGTTGCTAAAGAATCCGAATGCAGAAGAGCAAAAAGAATATAAAACATGGATAGAAAAATCTAGAAAAATTCTCCATTGGATTTCGATATGTATATCAGAGAGCCTGATTCCACATATTATAAATAAAACCAAAACAAACAAACAAAAGAATCTGAATCTCCACCGCGGCTATACCGCCGTGTGCGCGTATTGTCGAGAGAACTCTCTCTGTCTCGCGCTCGTCATCTGTCTATAGCTGCCCGCCATAGCTGCTGCGCAGCATCACATTAGCATGAGTAATCGGTGGATTCTATCTTTCATTTGAGGCGAAGGATCATGCATTTGGCTCCAACTTTGGTTTTCTGGATTCCTTTCTTTACTATGTTTTGGAGCTGTTTTGCAGTTTTCTTGTTCAAGCGCAGAACAAATCTATAAGCATATAATTACTCCCCGATATCTATGTTCGTATTTGTATGTGTCGTTATGAATCATTACGAGAAGGAAGCTACCAGATAATGACTCCTCTAAACAAACAATATTTTACATTAAACAAAGAATATTTCGCATGAAGGATAAATCACCTTCCAAAACCATTTTACAGGATCGGGGAGTCCGTCACAGTTGCAAGAAACTCCTATTATGCAACAAAAACACATGTTTCATAACTTTACGTACCTATTTATTATTCTGGGTTAAGCTCATTCTCGTTGCACGGTTTTATGTATACACAGCAATAGAAAGGACCAATATATTCTTATGCAACAAAAACACATGTTTCGTAACTTTACGTTACTATTTATTCCTCTGGGTTAAGGTCATTCTCGTTGCACGGTTTTATGTATAGACAGCAATGGAAAGGACCAATATATTCCTGTGGATTGATTGGTATATTTGAACTGAAAAAGTCCGTCAATATTTATTTTGCGTGCCTGCCGTGGGTTTCAATGCAGCGCGTCCCAGCCTTAGATTGTTTTCTTCACACACGACATCGGCAAACGCCTAAGCCCCTCCCTCCCCTCCCCATACACATACAACACCCCCCCCCCCCCCCCCCCCCCCCCCCCCCCCCGCCCGTGGGGGCATCTTCACTGCAATATATATTGAAACAATGAGCGCAAGGAGTCTGTCCAACACGCCCCTGTTGTAATCTCTACGCCCAGTTTCATATCCAGCGCTTTTCGCAAGAGGTAGCCATGGAGTCCAATAAGAAACTTGCACCCCCTATGGATGCTCATGTCGACAGAATGGCGCTCCTAAAGAATTAGATCTTCTATGCGAGGCCCATGATCTTGTTATTCAGCCTTTCCCCTGCTCTTTCTGATGGAGTTATCACCCGGACCTCAAGGACTTGAGAGAGATCTCTGACGCATGGGTGTTGGAGCACTTCAGCAAACTCCCTGGCGCTGACGGACGTCGCAGTTACTTCAAACCCGAGCATCTGATCGAATCAGAGTTCTATCTGCTTACGGCCCTGACCAAGCCTGATGGGATGCGCGAGCGTATGCCGCCTATCGTCAAGATGATGGACACCACTGTCCCATCCCTATGTTGGAATAATAAATTGTATTGCGGGGCGGAAGTGTGCCAGGACATGCCTGCGAATCAGAAGGCCCGCCTAAGCCAGGCTTTTTGTGTCTATCTGGAGGGTAGCCGGGTGCAGGCATCTCTCTATTCCAATTCTCTGTGTCGAAATATCTAGCAAACTCCAGTCGAGATGTCTCATCACACCGCCACTCCACTCCTATTTACGTATAGCTTGTATTTTAATGATGTTAAGATGCATGATAGAAATAGATAGAGAGAGGTCGAAAGAGAGATACTAGCATCGTGAACTTGGTAATTTCGCTCTCATTTGTGGTGTTCTTATAAACCCTGTCGCCGTTTTACAGGTCCCTTACCGCAATTCCCGTCAACTTCCGGATCTACAGACCTACCTTCAGTTCCGCGAGGACTCGATTGGGTGGGATCCATTTGCCATTATCATCGAGCACAGCCAAGGCTTCGAGCTTGACGATGAGTCTTCGTCTCACCCGATGCTGCTCGAGCTACACAAGAACGCGAAATATCACATCATATTGTCAAATGACATAATGTCCTTCAAGAAGGAAGACATGCAAGGAGATTTCTGTAACGTCCTTGCCCTCCTTTACTTCCAAAAGCTCTATTATCCCAAGAGAAACCCTGACGATAGAGCTCCCATCCTTCAAGGTGCTATCCTAGATGCCATAGAAATGGTTAGAGAGAGGAATCAGAATTGTGTTACGCTCATGGAACAGACTAGAAAATGCAATGAGCTTATAAGCAAGCCATGTATCGACAAATATCTTGAGGGGGTCGGCTGGTGGATATCCGGCAACCTTTACTGGCACCTTGCGTCCGCGCGATTTGGCATTTGCGCGACTAGCAACATTCATGAGAACGCCCCCAATATGCATGTAGACCATCAACTCAAGATCGACGTCAACAAGGGGGCTGCTGAGACAGTTCCTAAAGAGGTGATGACTTCCATATGAGTACTTCCTACACAACCAGCTGAAGGCTTATGATTTTTTCTGTTTCTTTACATGCAAAATAAATCTACGCGGACTTTAAATCGAGCTCCATCTTTATGAGATCGATTTGTCTAGTTCATATTGTATCTATTTCTAATGTATTATGGATTTGTGGTGCTTTACATGCAAAATAAACCTATGCGGACTTGAAATCGAGCTCCATCTTTATGAGATCGATTTTTCTAGTTCATATTGTATCTATTTCTAATCTTGTATGGTAATCTCGTGTAGGTTTCGAAAGTTTGATGAATCATTTGGTCTTTTATGTGGAAAATGTAGAAGAAAGATTTCTTGAAGTGTCTTTGTGTATATATTAGGGATAGATACTTAACTAACATGCTTTTTAAGAATTTTTTTCCCTAAATGCAAGTGAATATTTTATTGAGATACACTACTTGAAAATCTTCTATAGTGATCCTAAAGATTGTGAAGCAAAATGTTTACCTTGATGAATCCATCGAAAGGACTTCAGAATCCACTAGATGCACGTTTGTTCTCTTTTCCTGATTTATCTACCGATGCAACCATAAAAGCGATACTGGATGGAGCTAGTGACTATCTAGGACCTTATTATTTCTCTAGAATTTTCATAATTTTAAATTTCTCTACGTTTTCTTACCATATCGATAGGCCTCCAAAGGAGCTACGGATAGACATTTTAACATGGCTACTACATGGTTCAAACAAACTTACATGGATATAGTAAATTACAAATTGCTAGACTCTTAAAAACGTTTGGAATGTCTTTCCTTTTTGCACATATAGGTAGGGTTGAGGACTAGGTTGCTAATGCGGTACCGATGGACTAAAGCTACCAAAAGAAATGGAGCACGAGTCTTTGCATTTTGTGTCTCAATAGAACTATGAGAGGAAAGAAATCTCACAAAATGTTTCATGTGAACAATAGGAGCACCGTTTTCACATACTCTGACCTTGGAAGAACTTTCATAAAATAATGATGCCCTCAAATTACTTTCTTCACATATTCCATCCCTTGTAGCATTGTCTTAGTGTACTCTCAGTTTTTAGGTACATAAACTAAGGTTACTCTATGTTGTTTCTTCTCTCATATTTTCTCCCTCTTTTTTATCTTTCTCATATTTTTTCTTCTTTCTCTCTCTTATTGTCTATTTTATCCTCTCTCTTATGCTAGAGAATGCGATATATATATATATATATATATATATATATATATATATATATATATATATATATATATATATATATATATATATATATATATATATATATATATATATATATATATATATAGAGAGAGAGAGAGAGAGAGAGAGAGAGAGAGATTAAGAAGAGTGTACGTACACACACATACATATGTATGTATGAGTTAGTGAAAGTGGGACTGAGGTTCGAGTGAGAACAAGAGTGCGATTGAGAGCAAGCCTGCATACACATATGACAAACATACTTGTTCAGTTATGTACATACATAGATACATACACACATATGTTCACACAAACATACATACTTATATATATACATAAATACATATATACATACATATATACATACAAACATACATACTTACATACATACATATAAACATTACTTAGTTACTTAAGTTACTTGTACATATACATACGTACAAACTTACACATACACATATATATGGAGATACATACTTACTTAAATTTTTACTTCCATTGGCTACAAGGAATAAGGGGGGTGCTGTGTGAGTGCATGTTCAATTGCATGGAGCATGGACCATGCACCATCATCCAAATGATGTTAATATCGATGTTCTTTATGAGGCTCCTATCGACGACAATTAAAGTGTTGCATATGTGAGAGTCACATATCAGACACAAAAGCACCATTGCATATGTAACACTCATGAACATCGCATATGCCATGCACAAAAGTGTCACATATGCAATGCTCATGCAAGTTGCATATGTGATGGCCCATACATCCCATAAAGGAAAATCATGAAAGGTGCTTATAGGATGCTCTTTTTTGAAAGAATAAAAAAATCACATTTCTCTTTGATCACCATTTTACATGTGTCTGATCAAAGAGTGAACCAAAGTTCATATCTACACTACGCATGTGTGCTTAATCTCTCTTTCTTTCTCTCTCTCTCTCTCATCGTCTCTATCTATCCATGTCGTTCTTTCTCTCTCTCTCCCTCTCTCTCTCTATCTCTTTCTCTCTCTTTTGATTTATCTCTCTCCCTCTTTGCCTCTCTCTTTCTCTCTCTCTCTCTCTCTCTCTCTCTCTCTCTCTCTCTATTCCAAGGTTATTGAAGAAGTTCAATGGGCATAATATATGCCCAATTATTATAAGGACAATTTTCATTCTTTCTATATCATTTACCTTGTTTTTCTCACTAATTAATATGCTCACACATACAAATTCACATGTGCATACACGCATATACATGCACATGTGTATCATGCATGCACATACACATACACACATACACACATACACATACTTATCCACATGCACATGCACATAGACACATCTAAACACGCATACAAGCATAGTTATACATATACACATACACATGCACATGCAAACCTATACATATGCACATACACTTACACATACACACACATACACATACACACACATGCATATGCCCAAACATATGGACATGCACATGCACATGCTGAAGTTTGACATTGAGCTTCACACACACACACACACACACACACACACACACATATATATATATATATATATATATATATATATATATATATATATATATATATATATATATATATATATATATATATATATATATATATATATATATATATATATATATATGTGTGTGTGTGTGTGTGTATGTGTGTTTGTATATATATATATATATATATATATATATATATATATATATATATATATATATATATATATATATATATATATATATATATATATATATATATATATATAAGAGTGTATATATATATATATATAAGAGTATATATATGTATATACATACACACAAACACACACACATATATATATATATATATATATATATATATATATATATATATATATATATATATATATATATATATATATATATATATATATATATATATATATATATATATATATATATATATATATATATATATATATATATATATATATATATATGATGGAGAGTGTCAATCTCCAAAAGAACAAGCTATCCTTGATGTTAGAACACTTCTATATCAAGAATAACTTAAAACCTTGATTAATTTTGGAAGACCAATACCAAACTATCAAAATTTCTACTAACTGTGAAAAGAGTCATTTCTCAGATAAGTCTGCTGCACATAAATCACTCATTAACTAACTAAATGTGTAAAATTTCAGATGAAAGTTTGTAGAAGGTCTGGCCTATAGATTTCACACCTTCTCCAAGCTAAATGGTCTCACAAGACTCCGTAGATCTTGAGAAATGATTCAAAAAGTTCACCTATGTCTGAAATTGTTCCCGAGTATAGTCGAATTTGACACCTGCTACTTCTAAAGCATGGTTCTCCCAAAGTAAAACCCGTTTAATCACATGCTTTTAGCCAAAGGTATCTTACCTTCAAGTGAAAGAATGAATGCTTACTTGCTCAAAACGTTACACTCTGGAAGGAGATATGACCGAAACATTAGTATCGTATTTGCACCTGTTACAAACTTCCCTTCTTCACATTTACACATGTAAATGTTCCTACTCTCAATTCTCTCAGCGTGATCACAATTAGAATTTCAAAACTTGTAGAGAGGTAAATCAAATATATACTTATACTTGTAAAAAAGAATTTCACAAGAGATTAAACATAGAAGGAGTACTCAACAATAGATCGGGCACAATTTTTGTTCTTCTCTGAAACATTTTACATCTGAATGATGAGAAAGATTTTCCTCACTTCTAAAGTGTCTAATGAATATTACAACTTCTAATTCTTCTCATCTCATGCTCTCTCATACTTTTCTCGACTTTCTACTTGTATATATAGGCATATATGTACAAGCTCATGACAATCCAAAAGGTATAAGTGAGCTAACTACAAATTAATGTACATATGTATACAAGTCTTCATTTCCTGAACATACTCTATCTTAAATCTTCAATTGTTGATCTTTTCTTCATCCTTTGACTTTAAGTCTTTATCCAAAACATCAATTGGTGGTTCACTTGCACCAACAACTCCCGCTCAATCATCAATTGAGGTTTTCTCTATCTTCTTTATACCTAACATGTCTTTAAATCTTTGTAGCTTTGGTCCATCCAAATTTTTGGGTAGCATATCTGCAATCTGATCTTTTGTTGAACTATGTATGAATTCAATATCCCTATCAATCACCTTCTCTCTTAAGAAGTGATACTGAATCTCAATGTGTTTAGTCCTTGCATGAAAAACAGGGCTAGCAGCTAGATACAATGAGCTCATATTATCTCCATGAATAGTGGGTGTACTCTGAATGATGTCAAAACTTCATGAGAGTCTTCAACCATATGACTTATCTCCAAGAGATTAACTTATCTGCCACATAACATAAGTATCCATATGTTGATCTCCTATCATCAGGATTACGTGCCCAATCC
This sequence comes from Ceratopteris richardii, assembly GCA_020310875.1. Taxonomy (NCBI): domain Eukaryota; kingdom Viridiplantae; phylum Streptophyta; class Polypodiopsida; order Polypodiales; family Pteridaceae; genus Ceratopteris; species Ceratopteris richardii. The sequence goes on along the minus strand of CM035407.1, from coordinate 75,564,120 downwards.
ATATCACTATATATCTTGATGTTTGTATCTGACATAAAACCATAATACAAACCTTCTTTGAGTGTACCCTTAATGTATCTCAACACTCTTCGTCCTGCAATCCAATGTTCTTTCCTAAGACAATGCATGAATTGAGACAACACTCCAATTGCATATGACAAATCAAGCCTAGTTAATGTAGCATAGATTAGACTACCTGTAAGGAATTGAACCCACAACCTCTTGGTTAGGAGTCTGATGGGCTAACCACTTGCCCCAAAAGCCATGGTTAAGGATTACTTCCTAATCCTCTCTCTAAGGGTGTAGTTCAACCATCTCCTATTTGTCAAGGGTGTGTTTCAATCATCTCCTAGCTATCACTTTAATACATTCTTCCCCCTTGGTCAATCATTGTCCTTAATGATCTACTCTTATATCCCTCTAGCCTCAATGATCAACCCCTTGAACTTCCTAGGTTCCCTTGAATTGATGTCCTCAACCTCACACAATTTCTTGAACCTTATTCACAACCTTTTTCTCTTGAACCCTTGCTCTCAACCTTGGTGTTTTGAACCTTCTTGTTTGCAACCTTGGTTTCTTGAGCCCTTGTTCTCAACCTCAGTCTTGAACCTTGTTCTCACCCATGTTCAATATCTTGAACACTCAATCAAGTGCTACCCAAGGTTTCCCAAGGACTTTACACTTTCTCGCATTAGATTTGGAAATTTCATTCTGAGAGCTTTCCAACGGTATTTTACATGCCTCAATCCGACCTACGGATTGAGAGATACACCTCAATCTTTGTTAGGCTAACTTGTGAAAGAGATGTGCGCCACTTTGTACCCTTGCATATAGAGGATGCCCAAGCGTGTTTTCTTAGAGGCCATTGGGTCATTCCACCTTGCCCAACCTAGGAACCGACCTATGGATTGAGAGATAAACCTCAATCTTTGTTAGGCTAACTTGTGAAAGCGACGTGCGCTACTTTGTACCCTTTCATATAGAGGATGCCCAAGCGCCTTTTTTAGAGGCCATTGGGTCATTCCACATTGCCCAAGCCTACCTCCTAGGCTTCGATACCAATGTAAGGAATTGAACTCACAACCTCTTGGTTAGGAATGTGATGGGCTAACCACTTGCCCCAAACGCCATGGTTGAGGATTATTTCCTAATCCTCTCTCTTAGGGTGTAGTTCAACGATTTCCTACCTGTCAAGGGTGTGGTTCAATCATCTCCTACCTATCACTTTATTACAATACCAACCAGACTTTGAAAAAGTTTCATATCGTTGGATTCCTCTCCTCCATATTTGCTCAATTTGTGATTCACCTCCATTGGAGTAGGTGCTACCTTGCAGTCTTCCATTTTAAACTTGTTTAACAAGTTCCTCAAATACCTTTCTTGATTCACATATACTCCATGTTGAGTATATAAGATCTCCATGCCCAAGAAATATTACAAGTCTCCCAAGTCACTAATCTTGAACTCTTTCTCCATTTTTTTCTTAAGGCTTTGTATACCCTTCTCATCTATACCTATATGATTATATCATCAACATATATGCACATATAAATGAGCCCATCATCACTTGCTTTGACAAGAAAGCTACTATCAACTTTAGATACTTGGAAACCAAGTTCCTTCAAGAACTTCGCAAGTCTATAATTCCATGCCCTTGGGGCCTACTTCAAACCATACAAAGCCCTCTGGAGCTTACATACATATTCTAAATACCTTTTATCTCTTAACCCTTGTGGTTGCTCCATGAAATATAGCCATTAAGAAAAGCATTCTTCATATCTAATTGACATAATCTCCAACCTTTACATGCAGCAATGGCTATGAGTGTCCTGATGGTTGTGATCTTTGCCACACGACTATAGGTCTCATCATAATCTATACCATATGTCTGAGCATAACCTTTCACAACAAGTCTAGCTTTAAACCTAGACACACTTCCATCTGCAAACCTCTTTGTCTTGTAGTCCCACTTGCATCTAATGATCTTCTGACTATTTGGTTTAGGTACCAAATCCCATGTCTAATTCTCCACTAATGCATCATACTCTTCCTGCATAGCTTTCTCCCAATTTTTATTACCTTTTCCTTCTTCATATGTAGAAGGATCTTCATCTGCTTTCACCATGTAAGCATAATCTTTGGTAGTCAAAAAAGAATACCTTGTAGGTTGCCATTTGTGTCTTGATGACCTTCTGAGTTCTCCACTTCTTGAAGTTTCTGGTTCATCACATTCTGGATCAAACCTTCGAACTTCTTCAACTTCAACTTGTACTTCATTGTTCTCTTCTTCATCAAATATTTGAACCTTTGATTTACCTTTTTTTATTCAAAACTTCTTCATCACCTTCATCATTATTGATTGTACCTGCATACCAAGTACCTTGCTCATCAAATGTAACATCCTTTGATACAAGGAATTGCTTTGTGGATGGACTCCACAACCTATATCCCATCTGCTTATCATCCTATCCAATGAACACATACTTTTCAGCTTTAGGTTCCAATTAATGCCTCAATTGAGATGGCACATATGCATAAACGAAACATCCAAAAACTTTGCAATGATCTAAGGCAGGTCTCTTGCCCCACCATGCCTCATCTGGTAACCTATTGACCAAATATGTAGCTGTATTTACAGCCTCAGCCCACAAATAATTTGGACAATTTTTCTCCTTCATCATTGATCTTGCAAACTCAACAAGAGTTCTATTTCTCCTTTCTGGTACACCATTTTGTTGAGGAGAGTACCTGCAAGTAACTTCCTCTTTATACCTGCATCCCATAAGTAATCATTGAACTCATTGGAGAAATACTATGCCCCTCCATCTGAACTTAGTCTCTTCAACTTTTGACCTATGATTCTTTTTGCATACACATCATAATGTTTAAATGTATTGAATACCTCTAATTTATCTTTGATCACATATATAGTGATCCACCTGGTAGCATCATCAACATAAATCACATAATATCTTGAAGAAATCCTTAGATGGCCCCCACACATTTGTGTGTACCAATTCAAGCTTCTTTGATAGATGAAACCATGTTTAGAATATAATTGCGTATTAGCCTTACCTAATTGACATGCCTGATATCTTTATGTCATACGTTGACCTAAAACATTAGGCAATCCAAGTACTGAACCATTGTTAACCATATCCTTAATACCTCTTTCATTGAAATGACCAAGGCTTTTATGCCAAAGATCTAACGCAAAGATCTTATGTCCTCCATAAGTGAACAAGAAATGACCAACAGTACCTTGAATCTTCAATAAGAAGAGTCTTCCTTCTTTCTTCCCTAAAACAATTTGTTTATACCCATTGCTAGGATCTTCCACAAAAACTCCATCATTAGTGAACCTTACTTCATAACCTTTTTCAACAATTTGCCCTACACTTATTAAATTCTTTGGAATTGTAGCAACATAAAGAATCTTAGTCAAAAGATTACTTCCATCCTTGGCCTTCACTGATCCAATTGACTTCACATTGTGCTTTGTATTATCACATGTTTGAACTACATGATTACTTACCTTATTTTCCAAATCACTCATCATGGCTATATTACCACTCAGGTGATTGCTACACCCTGAGTCAATGTAGAAGAGTCTTTGGTCTTCACTTTGTCTTTCACAAGTTGCAGTCATGATTAAGGTTGAATCTTCCTTCTGATCTGAAGCATAATTGTAGTAGGTATTGTTGTAGGATTGAATTTGGAAACCTCTACCTACATTTCTTCCAAAGTAACCTCTACTACCTCTACCTTTGAAATTACCTCTTTGGTTTCTACCACCTCTTCCTCTTGAATTAAAATTCCGACTATATCCTCAATTATTCTGATTATTATGCCAACAATCATGAGCTGAATGATTTGTCTTACCACAAATCTAGCAGGCTTTGGCTCCATCTTTATTTCTTTTTCCTCTTCCTCTACCTTTCCCACCTCCTTTTCCTCTTAGGAAGTTGGCTTGACTAATTGTACCTTCTTCTTCATTTACTTGTTGCTTGCCTTTGTCATTCTTCTTCTTATCCTTTGGATACATTGCTTGACTTGCATTCTTATCACCATCACCTTTGACATTCTGCTCAAAAGTTAGCATGTGTCCTAGCAACTGATTTAAATTAGGAGTGAAAGGATCTAGTGACAATTCAATAGACAGAATGAATGGCTTCCATTTCTCATCTCCTCTCAAATCTATGAGGATTTGCCTTACCAATTTATCCTCCTCAATATCTTCATCAATTTCTCCTAATGCATCTACAATGTCCTTCATCCTTGTTACATAAAGAGAAATGGATTGAGAAGCTTTCTTTTTTAATGTATTGAATTGTGCCCATAAGGATGCCTTCTTTGACTTTGTCGTATTTTGGAAATGCTCCTGCAAAGCATTCCATATGTCACTTGCACTTTCAAATCCTCTAACATGAGGTAACAAGTAGTCATTAACTCCCATGTAGATAATGCTCCTTGTTTGGGCATCCTTCTTCATCCAAATCTTCAGATCTGAGAGTTCATCCCTAGTTGGGACACTACGATCTCTAGATTGTGTTTTTCTTCTTCACCTCTGATGTAACCTATCACATCTTTTCTCATGAGATGAGCTTCCATCCTCATTGATCAAGCTGGATAGTTTTCTCTATCCAATTTCTCTATGTGAAGAGAATCTCCCATCCCTTCTTCACCTATCTATTAAATTCCTCAAACTTTATGAGGAATAAGTGTACCTTTACTTTGAATGAAGCTCCTTTTGATCTTCTTGATATCTTCTGGCCTCCTTCTCAAGCTTTCTCCTTAAACTTTCACCTTTTAAACCTTCAAAGGTTAATTCTTATATGACTGGAGCAGTCGGGGTCTTGCTTTCTTCTATTTTGATGATTCTTACTTTCATACTGTGGAGAATGAGTTCTCCTATGCGCAACGGAAGTGTGTAGTGAACCCTTGTATGTCCAGCACTTGGACAAACATCTACACCTTAGATAGCTTGCTGCTCTCAATACAAAACTCAAATGGACTGGAGACTTTAGTCAATCAAAGTAGACAAAGAGAACTTAATTTGGACAAGCTTTGATTAGGTAACGCAACTGTCAAAGATGAACTACCTGTCCACACAGGTATGCTGAAGAACTGAGCTTCACTCTCAGACTAATAACTCTCTGAATATATATCCTTTGAGCAAGATATTTGGTACAGGGAAAGTAGACACAAATAGCTTTCCAACAATATAAAAAACAAGTAATTTGGATGCGTTTGGTCAGGAAACTCAACTCACCAAGATAGACCACCTGCACACATAAGTACACTATAAAATTGGACTTTACTATCTGACATATATCTCACAGAATATAAATGATCCCAATGAGATATTTGGGACACTGAAAGTAAATGCCAAGAGCTTTCCAAAAAGACAAAAGTCATGCAATTTGGATATGTTTTGGTTGGGAAACTGAACTGACCAAAATAGACTACCTATCTACATAGGTATACTAAAAAACTGGACTTCACGCGTTCAGTGATATCTCACAAACTACATAAGATTTCAAAGAGATATTTAATATGCAAAAATTAGACAAGATAAGCTTTCCAATGAATGTTTGAATGCACAAAATGGTTACATATGCACTGAGATATGAGCTCTGCAACAGAATTGTGTACAAACTGACTTGCGGCTGGAAGGAGTCTAAGGAAAGCCAAAATAACAAAATGGCCAGATCCAACTACTGGGAGCTCTTGCCTCTTTCTCTCCTTGTTTTGAATGTGCTCCCACTTCACTTTTATAACCAATGAGCATGTGAAGAAGCTTGTGCCTTCTTCTTAACTCACCACTTTCTCCATTACATGCTACTAACTACAAGGCAAGATATTGTATCTCTTACTCATCATGAATTTTGACTAGACTTTTTCTTTTATTATTTTTTCCTTTTTTTGCTACTTTTCCTTTATCTTTATATTTGGTAAATTTATCTAAGCATGGCTCATATGAAAATGAGCTTATACATTTATCTTCAACACTCCCCCTCAAGCTCATTTGGGAGTTATCTTCATCCATGTCCTGCAAATTTATCACATCCTTGAAGCCTTTGAGTTTAGAAGCATCGGAGAACTTTGTAAAAATATCTGCAACCTGCTCTTTGGTTCTAATGAACTTTATCTCCACATCTTTGCTCAGCACCTTCTCCCTTACATAATGGTAGTGGACCTCTATGTGCTTGCTCCTTGCATGAAACATAGGATTGCTTGCCAAGTAGATACTTGACATGTTATTACCATATATAGGGATTGTTCCAACTTGCACTCCAAGATCAGCCAAAAGCTTTTTAATCCACATTGCTTCACATGTGGCAAATGCTAACCCTCTGTATTCAGCCTCCATAGATGAAAGTGCAACAATAGGTTGTTTCTTTGAGCTCCACGTGATAGGTTTGCTTCCTATCATGAACACATAACATAAGGTTGATCTTCTATCTTCCTTTGAGCCTGCCCAATCAGCATCACTTAAGGCTTTGACCTGCAATTCTTCATCAAACTTGTAAAACAAAGCATGATTAACTGTATGCTTTATGTATCTCAACACTCTCTTGGCTGAATTTAAGTGTTCACTTGTCGGGGCTTGCACAAACTGAGAAAGTACACCAACAACATAAGACAAATAAGGTCTTGTAATGTTTGCATAGATCAATGATCCTACAATGCTTCTATATGTCGTTACATCTTCCAATGGTTCTCCATCATTTGAACAAATCTTTGTATTTGTGTCCATGGGTTGAGTGAGTGGTTTGCATTCACTCATTCCAAATCTAAGAAGAACATCCAACAGGTACTTCCTTTGCATCAAGTAGATGCCACTCTTTCCATAAACAACTTCAATTCCTAAAAAATAATTCAGCTCTCCAAGATCTGAAATTTGAAACTCCTTACCAAGCTTCCTTTTGATATCTTTAATCCTTGTAACATCATTTCCAGTTATGATGAGATCATCGACGTATATGCAAATATATACCTCTCTATTTTCTTCCTTCTTCATGTACAACGAAGGATTTGCACTACTTGGGTTGTATCCACACTTAGTTAGATACTCTACCAATCTCTGATTCCATGCTCTTGGTGCTTGCTTCAAGCCATAAAATGCCTTCTTCAACCGGTTTTCATCTTCAAATCCAACCGGTTGACTCATGTATACCTCTTCTTGTAGTTCTCCATTGAGAAAGGCATTTTTGATGTCGAGTTGATATAATGGCCATCTCCTTGAAGCACCAATTGCTATTAAGGTTCTGATAGTTCCCATCTTTGCAACGGGGCTGAAAAACTTCATCATAATCTATGCCTTGTGTTTGTTAAATCCTTTGGAAACTAATCTAGCTTTATATCTAGCTAGTGAACCATCAGCATTCCTCTTTACTTTAAACACCCATTTGTTTGGAACAATCTTCATACCTTCTTTCTTTGGCACTAGCTCCCATATGTGATTATCTTTGAGAGCTTTGATCTCCTCTTTCATATCTTGCTTCCATTCCTTTTGTGTGCAAGCTTCTTCATATGTCTCAGGCTCTTTGTCTTTGATAACCTGCATCATGTATGCAAAATTTTTTGCCATAAAACTATCATAACTCAACCTTTGAGTTGGATACCTTGTCCTTGAAGATCTTCTTTCATTGCCTTTAGAGAGTTGCTTCTTTAACCTATTTAGCTTTACCATCGAAATGATTACCTCTTCATATTCTTCTTCACTTTCATCTACCTCACTGTTTGGAGTAGCACTTGCCTCTTTGGCTCTACTATGAGCTGAATTTGGAGACAAAGAATGACTCCCCCTCCATGTTGAACATTCTTCATTTGATGTAGATGCCTCTGGACCTGAAGCCTTTGTGCTTGATTGTTGAACTTCTCTTTGATTTGTTCCTGCATAATCATCACAATCTTCTTCAAGAATCTTTTCCTTTCCTTTATCTTCATACCATGGTCTTAGTTCATCAAAGACCACATCTCGCGAGACTCTTAATTCCTTTGTTCTAGGGTTGTAACACTTGTATCCTTTTTGCTCCGTCGAGTAGCCGATGAAAATGCATTTTTTTTACCTTGGTTCCATCTTTGTTCTAACTTCTTGTGGAATGTGAACAAAGCAAACACATCCAAACACTTTGAGGTGTGTAAGATCAGGTTTCTTACCGGAATATACCTCTTCAAGAGTCAAGTGATGTATTCCCGATGTTGTGCACCTATTCATCAAGTAAATGGCAGTTGTGGTAGCTTCAGCCTAATAGTACAATGGTACCTTCATCTCGTTGAGCATGCATCTTGCAATTTCAGCAATTTGCCTAGTTCTCCTCTCAGCTACTCCTTTTTGTTGTGGTGTATACCTACAAGTGAATTGCGTTTTGATCCCATTCTCTTGTAGAAAATTTGAAAATTCTTTGGAGAAGTATTCTCCTCCACCATCGGACCTTAAGGTTTTGATAGACCTTCCTATTTCCTTTTCAACTTCAACTTTGAATCTTTTGAATATAGAAAACACCTCTGATTTTTGCTTCATACAAAACAACCATACCTTTCTTGAGTGATCATCAATGAAGGTGACAAAAAATCTATTACCAGCCATTGATGCCTCTTGGGTTGGTCCCCATACATCCATATGTATCAAGTCCAAGACATTTGGAGCCACATAATTGCTCCTCTTGAATGGCTCCCTCGTTTGCTTTCCTAGTTGACAAGCTTCACATAACTCATGTAGTCCAATGCTATTAAATTTTGGAAGACCTCTTACCACTTCATGTTTGCTCATGTCCTTCAGCTTTGGAATGTTGATGTGTCCTATTCGTTTGTGCCATAAGTCCAGCTCTGAAATCTTCTTGTTCCCACATTGAATGTACATGACCTTTCCATGTGGATGTTGGATATCCAAAGTGAACATCCTTCCTTCTATTCTACCTTGAGCAATGACCTTGAAGCCTTCTTTTGGATTCTTTATGAAGCACCCATTCTCATTGAATATGACATGATAACCCTTCTCTACCATTTGTCCTACTGAAATCAAGTTCTTTGAAATTGTAGGAACATGAAGAACATTAGATAGTACCTTTGCTCTACTTGTATCTCCAAGCCTTATATCTCCAATGTGTTCAATCATGTGTTGAGTATCATCACTTGTTTCAACACATCCTTTTCCACTTGGTACTTGTAGATTAGTGAACAAACTTCCTTGGCATGACATATGGTTACTACAACCTGAATCAATGTACCATTTTTTGTCATATTCACAAGAGCTTCTATACTCATGTCTCATTGCAAGTAGTGTGTCCTTGCTTCCTTCACTTGAGGTGCTTGCATAGTTGCTTTGGTTCCTTTGGTTGCCTCCATTTGCTCTTCAATTCTTCAGCCAACAATCCCTAGCATAGTGTCCTACTTTACCACAATGATAGCATGTTATACCTTTATGAGAATTGTAGGAGCTTCGACCTCTTCCTCTACTTCTACCTCGACCTCTTCCTTGTGTGTTGGCATTCGATGCATCCTTGTTGTCTTCCGAATTGTTTTGATTGTAGTTGGAGTGTTTGTGACCTCTTCCTTTTTCTCTTGAGCCTCCTCTTGAGTTTCTTCCTTTACCTCGACCAGCATATAACATTTGGTTGTGGCTGTCCTTTCCTTTGGGACCACCGAAGCTAAGCTCTTCTGTGACAAGATGAGGGATTAGTTGTTCAAAACCTGGATATACATCTTTCAAAATAATGGAAGTTATAAAAGGCTTCCATCTCTCATCTTCTCTCAAGCCATTTAGAGTATAACACACAAGATCTTCGTCTTCAACTGTTGTGCCAATAGAAGCTAAAGCATCGCTTAGCTCCTTAATCTTCAAAGTATATTCAGCTATGGATTGACTCGAACTTTTCTTGATTGTGTTCAACTCATTCTTGAGTTGAAGTTTCCTAGCTTTGGTATTTGTTGAATACATCCTTTCAAGAGCTTCCCAAGCATCCTTAGCTTTCTCTAGATGTTGAATATGAAATACCATGGAATTAGTAATGACTTGCGAAATGAGGAACATGACTCTCCTATTCCTCTCTTCCCATTCTTTTGCTTGCCTCCTTTGGACTTCGGTGGCTATAGCTTGATTGATTTGAGGTGAAGCATCATCGCGGCTCACAATACCCCATAAGCCTTTGCCCATTAGGTAGTTGGTCATTCTAAACTTCCACACGGGATAGTTATCCTTGTCCAACTTCTCTACCTGTTGACCCAAGTCAGCCATTGAAGAGTATCAAAGACTTTGAGAGTTACCTCGAATGGTTATAGTCCTTTGCTCTTGCGTTTGTGAAGCTCCTTCTTGTTTTGTAGCTCCTCTTTTGCTTTGATTCACCTCCAGCTCTGTCGATGAAGCTTCAACACCAAGTTTGCTCTGATACCAACTGTGGAGAATGAGTTCTCCTATGCGCAACGGAAGTGTGTAGTGAACCCTTATATGTCGAGCACTTGGACAAACATCTGCACCTTAGATAGCTTGCTGCTCTCAATACAAAACTCAAATGGACTTGAGAATTAGACAAAGCGAGCTTTCTAACAAGCTATAAATGACTTAATTTGGACAAGTTTTGATTAGGTAACACAACTGTCAAAGATGAACTACCTGTCCACACAGGTATGCTCAAGAATGGAGCTTCACTCTCGGACAGATAACTCTCGGAATATATATTCTTTGAGAAATATATTTGGTATAGAGAAATTAGACACAAATAGCTTTCCACCACGATAAAAAACAAGTAATTTAAATGCGTTTTGATCAGGAAACGCAAGTCACCAAGATAGACCACCTGCGCACATAAGTACACTATAAACCTAGACTTTACTATTTGACAGATACCTCACAGAATATAAACGATCTCAATATGATATTTAGGACAGTGAAATTAGATGCCAAGAGCTTTCCAACAAGACAAAAATCATGCAATATGGATATGTTTTGGTTGAGAAACTTAACCGACCAAAATAGACTACCTATCTACACAGGTATACTAAAAAACTGGACTTCACTCTTTCACTGATATCTCACAAACTACATAAGCTTTCAACGATATATTTAATATTCAAAAAGTAGACAAGATAAGCTTTCCAATGAATGTTTAAACGCACACAATGGTTACATATGCACTGAGATATGAGCTCTGCAATAGAGCTGTGTACAAACTGACGTGCGGCTGGAAGGAGTCTAAGGAAAGCCAAAATAACAAAATGGCCAGATCCGACTACTAGGATCTCTTGCCTCTTTCTCTCCTTGTTTTGAATGTGCTCCCACTTCACTTTTATAACCAATGAGCATGTGAAGAAGTTTGTGCCTTCTTCTTAACTCACCACTTTCTCCACTACATGCTACTAACTACAAGACAAGATATTGTATCTCTTACTCATCATGAATTTTGACTAGACTTTTTCTTTTATTATTTTTTTCTTTTTTCCTCTACTTTTCCTTTATCTTTATATTTGGTAAATTTATCCAAGCATGGCTCATATGAAAATGAGCTTGTACATTTATCTTCAACAGATACCACTCATATAGAGTATTAATCTCTGAAAGAACAAGCTATCCTTGATGTTAGAACACTTCTATATCAAGAATAACTCAGAACCTTGATTAATTTTGGAAGACCAATAGCAAAGTCTCATAATTTGTACTAACTGTGAAGAGAGTCATTTTGTAGAAAAGTCTGTTGCACATAACTCACTCATTGACTAACCAAATGGGTAAATTTTCTAATGAAACTTTGTTGAAAGTGTTGTCTACAGATCGCACACCTTTTTGAAGTTAAATCATCTCAAACAACTTAGTAGATCTTGAGAAATGATTCAAACAGTTCACCTATCTGTAAAACTATTCTCTAGTATAGTCGACTTTGACACCTGCAACTTCTAACACATGGTTCTCCCAAAATACAACCCGTTTATTCAAATGCTTTTAGCTATAGCTAGCTTACTTTCCAACGTAAAAAATGAGTTCTTACCTGCTCAAAACTTTACACTGTGGAAGGATATCTGACCAAAACATTAGCATCGAATGTGCACCTATTGCAAACTTCACTTCTTCACATTTACATATGTAAATGTTCCTAGTCTCAATTCTCTCAGCCTCATCACAATTAGAATCTGAAAACTTGTAGAGAGGTCAATAAACTATAGAATTAGACTTTCACAGAAGATTAGACACAGACAAAGTACTCAGCAAAGGTTCGGGTGCAATTTTTCTTCTTCACGGAAAAAATTCACATCTGAATGATGAGAGAGATATTCCTCACTTAGTCTAATGACTATTACAACTTCTAAATCTTCTCATCTCATCGTCTCTCATACTTGTCCTGACTTCCTACTTGTATATATAGGCATATATGTACAAGCTCATGACCATCCAAAAGGTATAAGTCAGCTAGCTACAAATTAATGTACATATGTATACAAGTCTTCATTTCCTGAACATACTCTATCTTCAATCTTCAATTTTTGATCTTTTCTTCATCCTTTGACATCAAGTCTTTATCCAAAACATCTATAGGCGGTTCACTTGCACCAACAATATAGACTATATATATTCTTATGTATATATATATATATATATATATATACATATATATATACATATATATATATATATATATACATATATATATATATACATATATATATATATATATACATATATATATATATATATATATATATATATATATATATATATATATATATATATATATCCTAATTCACAAACCCTAATTTACAAAACCTAATTCAACCTTTTTTGCCACATGGTTGAAGTATATGTACACATTGCATTTATTCCTCCCACCACCTACTAGAGAGATGTCTGCCCTCCCAACCTTATGGCTCTATATTTAGATAATCGAATCAACAAGGAACATAATATATATGAAGATACATACACATCATGTAGATACACATACATATATATAAAATGATGGAGTAGATACATACGCATCACACATACATGCCTACATGCCCACATGCATACATATAGATGCATGCATATTTACATATACACATTTACGCATATACAGATATACATATATACACATCACATATACATGCCTATATGCACACACATATACTTAATTGGCATACACATTTCTAAACACACTTGCAGATATTCAGAAATGCATATGCATACATACACATGTGCATACCAACACATGTATACATGATGGGGGAAGTATCTCAACCCCTAAGCAACGATGAAGCGCGAATGACCTCCACAGGTATCCTTCTTTGACCTCTGCACACCAAAAATGCTCTTACTCAGAGCTTATGCAGAGAACTCCAGTGAGCTTTTGTAGACCTGTAGTAGACACCAAGGGCTTTCCAACAAAACAAATTTCACTTGAAATGGATGCTTACACAAAGAGAAACAATGTCTACAACATGAGCTAGTTGAATGCTCACAACTGCTAGTCAAGCAGAGACCTCACTTCACTCCAGCAAACTTTTCTCAGAGATTATACAGAGAATGAATCTCAAACTTATGTCAACTTTAGAGGACTCTAATAGCTACCCAATGACACCAAAATCATAGCAAATGGATACATAGAGAAGGAGAACCAGCCCTTACAACAGAGAGCAAAATATTTCCAACAGAGCCTACACAAAGAGAGAGATATCAATCACACAACTTCACTAAAATGACTGTTGCTCCCAGCTTACTCAGAGAATGCTCCAGAGAATTGGTAAGCATAAAATAGACTCTTATAGCTATCCAATGAGACAAGAATTACATCAAATGGATACCATATGAGGGAGAACCAATGCTAACAACTCAGGGGTAGAGAGTTGCAACACTGCCTGCGCACACACATAGATATGCCTACTAAAAGAAAACAAACAAGCAAGCAAGGGGGTTGCTTAAGCAAGGGGCTTGCTTATCACAACTCCAGCACTTAGTGCTCACTTTACATGAGCTAAAACTCCAAGAAGATGGCCCAAAAGAAGTCGGGATACATGCTCCTTTTATAGTGAGAGGTGTGCCCCTAAAATCTAGGAACTACCTTTCCAAATCAGCCTCCTAACTTGGAGGAATTAGTTGAGATGACTTGGGGAGTGGTTGAGTGACTTTTCTTGATGGAATCTCGTGGCTTTTGGCTTCCTTTGATTGCTCCACATGTCCATAAAAGATTCCCCACGAATTTTTTAGCTTGAAGCTTGACTTTTAACACTCCCCCTCAAGCTTCAATTCTTCATCCTCATCCAAGCTCCTTCATGTTGATGCATTGCTTGAATTTTGAAATCTTCATCCCATCCAAAGCCTTTGTAAACATGTCCGCAACTTGGTCCTTAGTACCAATATGATGTACTGAACCTTCCTTGGATATCACCTTTTCCCTTATGAAGTGATAGTGCACTTCAATATGCTTGGTTCTAGCATGATAGACAGGGTTCGATGCTAGATGAATGCTACTCATGTTGTCACAAAAAATTGGATATGTGTCAACCTGCAAATTAAGCTCCATAAATAACTTCTTAATCCACATTAGCTCACATGTGACTTGAGCCAAAGCTCTATACTCAGCCTCGGTGGAAGATAATGCCACCGTGGGTTGCTTCTTTGAAATCCATGAGATGATCTTGCTACCTAGCATGACTAGGTAACCACTTGTACTCCTTCTATCTTCCTTCGAACCGGCCCAATCGGCATCAGAATAAGCTTTGACCTGCATATCATTATCAAATGAGTAGAACAATCCTTCATTTATAGTGGCTTTGAGATATCGCAACATTCTTCTTGCAGCTTGCAAGTGTGTAGTCCTTGGACTATGCATAAATTGTGATAACACTCCAACTCCATATGCTATGTCAGGCCTGGTTATTGTGGCATAATTGAAAGAGCCTACAATAGATCGATACAAAGTTACATCCTCTAATGGCTCTCCATCAATGGAGCTTAGCTTTACATTAACTTCCATGGGATTTGAAATAGGCTTGCAATGTAGCATCCCAAACCTCTCAAGTAGGTCTAGAATATACTTCCTTTGTATGAGCATAATACCTTCTTCTTTGTATACAACTTCAATGCCAAGAAAATACCTAAGATCTCCAAGATCAGAGATCCTAAACTCCTTTCCAAGCTTTGCCTTGATCTCCTCAATGCCCTTTGTATCATTACCTGTAATGATAAGATCATCTACATACACACACATGTAGACCACAAGTTCTCCTCTTTGTTTGATGAAGAGAGATGGATCCGCCTTGCATTGATTGTAACCACATTTGATCAAATAGTCCACCAATCTTTGGTTCCAAGCCCTTGGAGCTTGCTTTAGGCCATAAAGTGCCTTCTTCAACCTACAAACATGATGTGGAAACTCTTTATGAACAAAACCTAGTGGTTGCTCCATGTATACCTCTTCTTCCAAGTCTCCATTGAGAAAGGCATTCTTGATATCCAATTGGAAGAGCTTCCATCCTTTGCTAGCAGCCATTGCAATGAGTGTCCTAATGGTGCTCATCTTTGCCACGGGGCTGAATGTCTCTTCAAAGTCCACTCCATAGGTTTGTGCAAAACCCTTGGCCACCAATCTTGCTTTGAACCTAGAAATAGATCCATCTGAATTCCTCTTTACTTTATACACCCACTTATTACCTATTACCTTCATGTTCTCCTTCTTGGGCACTAGAGTCCATGTTTGATTTTCCTCAAGTGCGTCGATCTCTTCTTGCATTGCCTCTTTCCATTCGGTGTACCTGCTTGCATCTTCATAGCAATCGGGCTCATGATCTTCTACTACTTTGTTCATATATGCATAATGTGTTGCCATGTATGAATCATAAGTAAACCTTTGAGTTGGATACTTAACTCTAGAAGACTTCCTTTCTTCACCTTTTGGAGGAATAAACCTCCTTTGCCTTGGGAACTTGATCTCTTTCTTTGACGTGGCTTCTTTCTCCATCATGTGTCCTTCATCATCTTCAACTTCATTACCTTCTTCATCCAACTCCACCAATGTTGCTTTGCCTTTGTTGATTGATTGTGCTTCATAGCTTGATGAAGATCTCCCCCTCCATGGTGAGTTCATGCTTGAACTATCTTCATTGATGGAACACCTTGGGCCGCTTAGCTCTAGGTCGATTTGTTCTTCATCATGTCCATGCTTTTCTTCTTCATAGTCCTGCATACAATCATACTTCTTATACCAAGGGAGTAGCTCATCAAATGCTACATCCCTTGATATCCTCAAGTCCTTTGTGTTTGGGTTGAAGCACCTGTAACCTTTATGATCATTTGAATATCCTAGAAACACACACTTTTCTGCCTTTGGTTGTAGCTTGTGCCTCAATTCACTTGGCACATGTACATAACAAGTACATCCAAATATCTTCAAGTGGGAAAGATCAGGTTTCTTACCATAATAGGCTTGATATGGTGTCAAGCCATGGATCCCTGAGGTAGGAGCCCTATTCATTAGATACACGGCGGTATTTGCTGCATCACTCCAAAACATGTTAGGTACATTCAACTCATTAAGCATTGCTCTAGCGATCTCGGCAATGTATCTATTCTTTCTCTCTGCTACTCCATTTTGTTGGGGTGTGTACCTGCATGTTACTTGCCTCTTGATGCCTTGAACCATTAAAAAATCAGAAAACTCATTTGAGAAATATTCTCCCCCTCCATCGGACCTTAGCTTCTTGATATATGTACCTGTTTCCTTCTCTACCATTGCCTTGAATGCTTTGAAACATGTAAACACATCTGATTTGTTTTTGATGAAATAAACCCAAACCATCCTTGTGCAATCATCTATAAAAGTGACAAAGTACTTGTTACCTCCAATGGATTGCTCTTTCGTTGGCCCCCACACATCTGTATGTATCAACTCCAATGGATGTTGGCTTATGTAGCCACTCTTCTTGAAAGGAAGTCTCGCTTGCTTCCCTAGTTGACAAGATTCACATAAATGCTTCATACCTTGTCCTTGGAAGTTGGGAAGACCTTCAACCAGCCTCTTGAATTGCATTTCCTTCATTCTTTGTATGTTGATGTGACCTATCCTCTTGTGCCACAAGTCCAACTCCGAAATCCTCTTGTTTCCATATGTGAAGTAGACATGTTGAGTAGAATGAGAATTTACCTCCAAAGTGAAGAGTCTCCCTTGCTTCTTTCCTCTTGCTATGACCTTGTAACCTTGCTTAGGGTTCTCCACAAAGCATCCACCTTTGTTGAACCTTACTTGATAGCCTCTTTCAACCATTTGCCCAACGGACACCAAGTTCTTTGTGATGGTAGGTACATGCAAGACATCCTTGAGACATCTGCCTTCCTCCTTGTCATCCAAAGCTACATCTCCAACATGGGAGATCTCATGGGCTGTATCATCACCTGTTTCTACATGTCCTTTACCTTTGGGAACATGTAGATTAGTAAACCAAGAAGCATTGCAACTCATATGGTTGCTACATCCACTATAAATATACCAAGTGTTATCTACTTTGCTTGAATTCCCATTCATGTGCATCATCAAGAGATTGTCATTTTCTGAACTTGTAGAAGCATAATTACCTTGGCCTTTGCATGAAGAACCTTGATTATAGTTCCTTTGGTTTCCTCCTTGGTAGCAATCTCTAGCATAGTGGCCAAACTTGCCACATATGTAACATCCTTCGCCATCTTGATTCCTATTTTGTTGATGTCGTCCTCCTCTTCCTCTTGATCTTCCTCTCCCTCTTTGTGATGAGGTGCCTTGGTCATGTCCTTGATTTCTTGAGTGGCCTTGCCTTCCTCCAAACCTTCCTTTGCCCCTTCCTTGTCCTTGTCTTCCTTTGCCCCTTTGATTACCTGCATAGAAAACTTGTGCATCTTTGCTTTTAGTTGAACTTCCACCTATGTTCATTTCTTCGGTGACCATGAGAGCAACCAATTGCTCAAAATCGGGAAGATTATCCCTTACATAAACTGAAGTGGTAAAGGGTTTCCACTTCTCATCATCTCTCAAACCATTGAGAGTATAAGCCACAAGATCGTCATCGTCTATGTGGCTTCCAATGGATCCCAATGCATCTGATAACTCCTTGACCTTAAGTATGTAGTCATTTATGCTACTCCCTGAGCTCTTCCTAAGGTTGTTGAGCTCATTCTTGAGTTGGATCTTCCTTGCTTTGGTGCTTGTTGAATAAAGCCTTTCAAGTGTCTCCCATACCTTCATGCTTGAATCCAAGTCTTGGATATGGCCGATCATGCTATTGCTAATGTGTTGGGAAAGAATAAAGATAACCCTCTTGTCTCTTTCATTCCATTCCCTAAAGGCCCTTCTCTGGTCATTGGTTGGATTCTCATCCAACCTAGGTCTTGGTTCACTTCCACTAATCAACCCCCAAAGGCCCTTGCCCATAAGATAGTTGGAGACCCTAAATCTCCATGGTTGGTAGTTACCTTTGTCTAGCTTTTCAATTTGAGTGTTGAAGTCTCCCATATCTAGTCTTTGATACTTGACCTAGCCCTTGGCTAATGCTCCAATGTGTGTAAAATGAAAATGAGGCTCTGAGGTTACCTCAATCCAAAGCTTTCCTTAGATGGACACCTTGTGCTCTTGCAAATTTGAGTAGAATAGCTCCCCCTTGATGTGAGCTACCTCCAAGAAGCTTTTGTTGATGCAACTCTTCAACCACCAACTCCAAGAGGTCTTCTTGCTTGTATGTGATACCTCCAAGATGCCCAAATGCTCTGATACCACTGATGGGGGAAGTATCTCAACCCCTAAGCAACGATGAAGCGCGAATGACCTCCACAGGTATCCTTCTTTGACCTCTGCACACCAAAAATGCTCTTACTCAGAGCTTATGCAGAGAACTCCAGTGAGCTTTTGTAGACCTGTAGTAGACACCAAGGGCTTTCCAACAAAACAAATTTCACTTGAAATGGATGCTTACACAAAGAGAAACAATGTCTACAACATGAGCTAGTTGAATGCTCACAACTGCTAGTCAAGCAGAGACCTCACTTCACTCCAGCAAACTTTTCTCAGAGATTATACAGAGAATGAATCTCAAACTTATGTCAACTTTAGAGGACTCTAATAGCTACCCAATGACACCAAAATCATAGCAAATGGATATATAGAGAAGGAGAACCAGCCCTTACAACAGAGAGCAAAATATTTCCAACAGAGCCTACACAAAGAGAGAGATATCAATCACACAACTTCACTAAAATGACTGTTGCTCCCAGCTTACTCCGAGAATGCTCCAGAGAATTGGTAAGCATAAAATAGACTCTTATAGCTATCCAATGAGACAAGAATTACATCAAATGGATACCATATGAGGGAGAACCAATGCTAACAACTCAGGGGTAGAGAGTTGCAACACTGCCTGCGCACACACATAGATATGCCTACTAAAAGAAAACAAACAAGCAAGCAAGGGGGTTGCTTAAGCAAGGGGCTTGCTTATCACAACTCCAGCACTTAGTGCTCACTTTACATGAGCTAAAACTCCAAGAAGATGGCCCAAAAGAAGTCGGGATACATGCTCCTTTTATAGTGAGAGGTGTGCCCCTAAAATCTAGGAACTACCTTTCCAAATCAGCCTCCTAACTTGGAGGAATTAGTTGAGATGACTTGGGGAGTGGTTGAGTGACTTTTCTTGATGGAATCTCGTGGCTTTTGGCTTCCTTTGATTGCTCCACATGTCCATAAAAGATTCCCCACGAATTTTTTAGCTTGAAGCTTGACTTTTAACAATACATATCTCACACACATGCACACACATACATATCCATTCATTCCAACACATGTATACATATAATATGCAAGAATATACACACATATGCATACATAGATAACAGAAATTATGTCCTCTAAATAAAGCTATATATAAATTTTTAATTATACCCCCGAGCTTCATGTTCTAACTTAAAAGATCATGATTTCATCTCTTTGGTGCGACTCACCAATATTCACCAATATAAATACACACACACACACACACACACACACACACACACATATATATATATATATATATATATATATATATATATATATATATATATATATATATATATATATATATATATATATATATATATATATATATATATATATATATATATAGATATATATATATACATATATATATATATATATATATATATATATATATATATATATATATATATATATATATATATATATATATATATATATATATATATATATATATATATATATATATATGCATTTATATATATATATATATATATATATATATATATATATATGTATATATGTATATACATACACACACACGTATATATATATATATATATATATATATATATATATATATATATATATATATATATATATATATATATATATATATATATATATATATATATATATACCCTTACATATATATATATACACACACACACACACACACACACATATATATATATATACATATATATATATATATATATATATATATATATATATATATATATATATATATATATATATATATATATATATATATATATATATATATATATATATATATATATATATCCTAATTCGCAAACCCTATTTGATGAACGATAACTTGGAAACACTAATTTTGATACTAGGGTTTTCCAAACCCTAATTCAACCTTTTTTGCCACATGGTTGAAGTGTATGTACACATTGCATTTATTCCTCCCACCACCTACTAGAGAGATGTATGTCCTCCCAACCTTATGCCTCTATAGTTAGATACTTGAATCGATGAGGACCATATTATATATGAAGATACATACACACCATGTATATACAGATACATATATATAAAATGATGGAGTAGGTACATACGCATCACACATACATGCCTACATACACACATGCATACATATAGATCCATACATATTTACATATACACATTTACGCATATACAGATATACATATATACACATCACATATACATGCCTACATGCACACATATATACTTATACTTGCATACACATTTGTAAACACACTTGTAGATATTACACAAATGCATATACATACATACATATGTGCATACTAACAAATGTATATATATATCAGACACATGCACACACATATATATACATGCATACTTACACATGTATACATCTAATGTGCATGAATATACACACATATGCATACATAGATTACAGAAATTATGTCGTCAAAATAAACATATTTATATAAAATTTTATGCATACCCCCGAACGTCATGTTTTAACTCTAGGGATCAGGATTTCATCTCTTTGGTGGGACTCACTGATGTTCTGGTTGAATAAAGGAGAATCGATACACTCAGATGATTCAATTTATTGAACGATAGGATTTACTGTCTAATCTACTCATATGTTTTCATTATTACCATCATTTTAGTAAAACATCAGTATATTCTCATGTTCATTATCTTTAATGATTTCATTTACTTCTTTTCTTGTTAAATCTGTGTTCTCATGAATGACATCAACTATTGATAGACTAATATCCATTTTTGGTAATTCCTCTTCATCATCAATAGAATGAGCATGTAGAGTATTATCCTCTTCATCAAGAAGAATAGTATCGTTGTCATGTACAACGATTCTAATTTCTCTTTGAGATGTCGATGTATCATTATCTAATAGTGAATCATCAAAAGGACTTTCTTCAATCTCTGTAACAATAAACTTTTCAAAGAATGACCTACCTCTAGTTTGAACATAAATGACTTGCACCAAGGATGAGCATGAGGGTTTTTATAAAAGAATCCTTGTTTAATATGCCCAGGAAGAAAATATGTTTCTCCAGTAGATTTCACTACCTTGGAAGAATCAATTGGCCAAAACCTAGATAATTCCTTTCTCAATCTGGAATTACTACCTTTGTACTTGGCTCAAAAGTAGTCAACCTTCAAAATGACCTATCAAAATATATAATACAAAAAACCATTTTTAGGTGTTAAAAAATAATACAATCTATCAGAACAAATATAAACTTTTTTTATGTATTTGAATGTACGAAATGATATTTCATAGATACCAACAACAATTCCCATGTAACCAAGTTCGCCATCTATAAGGTTCATGTCTTTTGAGCTAGGATGTGATATTTTCTTGAAAGCAGCAACAATGCTACAATCCTCTGCTTTGCGTAAAGAATCAATAGCTTTGATTCTAATATGTTGCCCAAAAGCCCACATATTAGGAAACATTTGGACATGCAAAAGAAATTAAATTAGTAAAGAGAAACTAGTATACATACATGTAAAAAATAGAATATTATTAAAATAAAATTCCATTTTGTTCACAAACTATCATTAACTCTCTCTACTCATCTGAGATTTCTTCATTATTTGCATTGGCTCGATGCAAACAAGTATATAGCCAATCCGTGAAAGAAGATATATTTGTAATCTCATAATAATCGCGAGTATGTCTATATCTTTTGTTTCTCCATATTTTACTTTGGAAAATTTTAATTTCTTGTTCGTACTCACTAACGAATGATTGCATGGATTCGCTATTGTATGCTACGAAAGTACAAACATCATTTTTTTTCTTGTAATGTTTAAAAAATGGAACTCCCTTACCTGACAATACCTTGTCTAGTATTTTTGAAGAAGACTCATTCCTCTATGCATGTGGAGCTTCTTCATGAACTCTTTCAAGGTACTCACTAACATAGTACATGCATTCCTCAAGCATCCAACCCTTTTCCATGGATTCTTCCATTTTTTCTCTTTGCCGTAGATAACTGTTTAATATTCCCATAAATTGATCTATCGTGTTGAAAACACGTGCAATCTTTATTTCATCCACAAGAGGGACTAATAAATGAACGTGATTATCAAAAAATAAATTAGGAAGCTCTTTCTCAATCAAACATAGTAGCTCCTTCCATTTACATTTCTTTTGTGGGATCGAGTCTTCGCCAATCTGTTTTGATGTAGTCCACCTATACATATCATAAAACAATTATAAGGAAATTAATTCATAAATAAAACATATCAACTATTCATATATATTAAATATAAACGTATCATGATTACCTTTTAAGCAATCCAAGATGATAGATCATATCTCCTACTCCTTTCATTGTACATCCCTTAATAACCAAAGGAGAAATGTGCTTCAAAAAGTTATGCAAATGATGGGTCTTTAACCCAAATAAGCTCACATCATCCATAGTAAACATGCTCTAGAAAGATGCTCCATATCCTGCAGGAGTCCAAATCAACTCAATCCTATTGTTGATAGTGTATCTCTTTCATCGTAAGTACCCAAGGAGTAGGTGGGTTAGTCATTTCCTATCGATGTCTATCAAAAACTAGCCCTAACGTTGGTCTTCATTTTTGGTCCTTTAAATCATGCCTTGATGCTATGGTGTCTTTTAATCCAAGAAGATGCTGCCATAATGAATAACCAATATTCTTGTGTATAGGTTTTAGGATCAAGAACATGACAAACCTTTAACTCTCGCCAATACTCTGAAGAATACCATAACAATATATTCTTTGCAAGTGAGAATTTTTCTTTACTTCTCTTTACATTCTCATCATCTTCATCATCACTAAAGATTTTTTATTATGGATCTATAAGAGGCCCATCTATCCATTTTCGACACCAATCCACAGACGTCATTGATTTTGGACACTGATCTATTCCAAGCTTTCCATTAAAATATATCGCTTCTTTATTTTACATCTTAATGGATGATCATCACGCAAGAATTATCAATGTCCAAGATAAATATTTTTGTTGGGGTCCTTACTACAAATTCATCTCAACCAATCACCACAATATGAACAATATTTATAACCCTTAGTAGATATTCTTGCATCATGAGAATGCTAAAACTATAATTGGATTAACTCACATATATTTGTATGCATATTAAATAAAAAAATTACCTCAATACTTGAACAAACAACATATCCTAGAAAATCGTGAATAATCCAAGCCATAATACCACGAACCATAATATTTCTTTTATTGATGCATTAACTTGTATTTTTTTTTTTTAATATAAAGGAAGTTCGGCATTAACCTACTCTCCCGGACTTGAATTAAATAAAGAAAAGTACAAGAGAAGGGGACTAGTGCCCACGGGACCCCCCAAATCCCACAAAGCAGGGGAAGCTTTTACAGAGCTTAGATGACATTACAAAGAAGGTTAATTACCCTCTCATCCCCCTCATGTGGGGCCCACTTGGGTTTAAGCTTGTTATCGATCAAAAGGAGTACTTGATGATGCCTGAAGGGGGGGGATTTTTTACAGTTGACAATCCTTTTGCCAAGGAGGAACACCGATTTCTCTATTGACAACTCCTTGGGGGAGTCACCGAAGTTGAAAGCACATCTTTCCCGCCAGATTTTCCATAGAACCTCCCCTCTGATGGCGTTCCAGAGAGTCGCGGAGCAGCCGATCGCTTCTCCTAGCAGGGCTTGCTGCCAACTGAGAAGTTTTTGAAGTCCAATTCTCTTTCCAACCACCTGCCAGAGTCTGTTGGAGTTGGGGCATGTAAAGAAGATGTGTGAAACATCTTCGATAGACCGGTAGCAGCGTTTGCACCAGGGAGGGCTCCCACAAATTTTGCTGGCCTTATGGTTGCTCCAGATTCCATGATGAAGAATTTGCCATAGGAGGACAGACTTTTTGATTTCTATGAAGAGGTGCCAGATAGCCATGAACTTCATGTCCCACCGAAGCCGCGTCCATGACAGGCACCACTTTTTGTTGAGGTTAACCTGATAGTCGATCGTTTCTTTGATGTTCGGGATTTTTGATAGGCTATTCCCATTGTGCCATTTAAGACCAAGCGAGCTCGACATGTCGTGTCCCATGAGAAGGTGAACTTTGTGTCGGTCCCAGGCGAGACATCTGCTTTGCAAAGTGTTCCATTTTTCATGCGAAATGTTGATGCTAGGGTCAATATCCTCAAAGTTGATCCAGCGGTTGGTGTCTTGTTTCCAGAGATGTTTCCATTTTTTGAAGCCTTTGTTCCATAGCTTCTTGGCATTTTGAATGTTCCAAGATTCCACACTCCGGATGCCATGGATCGAAAACCAGATAGAGTCGTTTTGTCTGACACCGGCAGCCCACTTCTAGTCTTCACTGATTCTTGTGAAGCTTTTGACTTTATTCCAACTCTTCCAAAGGGAGCACACCAGGTTAGAACCTTTCGGGAAGACGGGGATCGGGGAAAACAGCAAGGTCAAGATGTCAAGATTCTTCCAATTTGGGAAACCCATGAGCGCTAGCTCATTCTTGTTTCTGAAGATCAGCTTGGCCCACGAGGCCTCCCCGTTGCACCAAGCCTTAATCATCCATTTGGCCGACAGTTTGTTAGCCATGCACCCAATGTCCAAGATACCAAGTCCCCCACTATCTCTATGGCTGGTGCAGATGGACCATTTGATTTTAGGCACCCCCCGCCTATTGTGGTCGCCCGTCCAAAGGAAGTTTCTACAAATACTATCCAGTTTGGACAGATCTTGCTCTTTCGGTCTCCAACAAGAAAGGAAATAAATGGTAGATGATAAGAGGAACGTGTTGATAACCATAGCACGACCAGCAAGATTGATTTGCATACCTCTCCAATAGTTAAGCTTGTTTTCGAGCTTGGCAAGCACCCAGTTCCACCGCTGTTCCATAGAGACGCCAAACCCCAAGGGAATCCCAAGAAGCCAAAAAATTTGGCCCTGCGGAATGATTTGACAGCCATGATCAATGAGAAGGTCTGGCTGTGACCCACCAATACCTCTAAAGGCGGTCTTAGAGTGGTTGATTATGGAACCAGAGGCTTCACAAAAGGTAGCAAGACACTGCCAGAACGTCTCCAGGCTGGTACTATCATTGTGAACAAAAGCGTTCATATCATCGGCAAAAAGTCTCATGGTGATCTAACTGTGGTCATGCGGCAAACGAAGGCCTTTAATGTTACCAGCTTCCACCTGATGCTCCACAAGCCTGCTAAGCCCTTCCGTGGCAATGGCAAAGAGAAGGGGAGCCAATGGGCACCCTTGTCTGATAGATCTTTTAAGTTTGATCACCTTAGATAGTTTTCCATTAATGTTAATTTGGGTCGATGCGTTTCCGAGAAGGGTCGCGATCATCTTGGTGAATTTTTGACTACATCCAAGATCTTGTAGTGACTATAGAATATAGTCCCATTCTAGCCTGTCGTAGGCTTTATCAAAGTCGATCTTGAGGAATACTACTTCTTGTTTAGACTCATTTGCAAATTCGAGACCTTCCCAGATATCTATAATGGTTTCCAAAATTGACTTGCCTTTGATGAAACCTTTTTGGTCCTCGCTTAACCACGCTCTCAAGTGGCAAGAGATTCTGTTGGCAATGACTTTGGCGATGATCTTGTATCCTGTTTGGAGCATTGTAATGGGACGCCAGTTCTCTATTCTGTTCTTTTCCCCTTTTTTGTGTACTAACTTGATAATGCCATTGTTGAGACAAGAAGGAAGCGCGCCAAACTTGAGTGCCTCTTGCCAAACCAAGCAAAGAGGGGTGGCAACCACCAACTTGAAGGATTTAAAGAACTCATTAGTGAGCCCGTTGGGTCCCGGGCTTTTACCCGAAGGGAGGGCATCGATGACCTCAATGATTTCGGCTTCAGAGATAGAGGCATGAAGTAGAGAGTGGATGTTGAGTGGTATCCTGTGGGGGGAAACCCTAGAAATGGCTGCCATACAGTCCCTTCTATGATGGGAGAGGGGGTTTGAGGTCCCCAGGAGTCTCGTGAAGTGCCCTTCAATGATCCCAAAATTATCTTCTTCCGTATTACATACATTACCATTTGCGTCTAGCAATAAGGGGATCGATTCTCTGTTGTGCTTCCTTTTGAGGATACGGCACATCTCTTTGGTGGGTTTGTCGGCTTTGCCAACCCACCACTCCTTGAAGAAAATTTGCAAATTTTTCCTTTGTATCTCTTCCTCGTATCGTAGTAGCGCTCTGATTTTTCGAAGTCCTTTCTGGGCTTGAGATTTTCCTTTGTTCACTTCCTCCTCAAGCCTCCAGAGTCTATGATATAGAGCTTCTCTACGGGCCCACCGCACAGTCTCTAGCATCTTCCTGGATCTAATCATGATCTATCGTGACTTATCGACCGCGCTTCTCCAACACTTGGCTGGGGACAAGCCAGAGGCGAAAGTCTCCTTCCACACATCAGAAATTTCTTGATTGACAGAGGGGAGAGAGAAGGAGGGCACACTGGCATGGAACCAAGGAGCCTTACGGATCTTGGTGGGGGGTTGAAAGGTGATGACGATCGGGTAGTGATCAGAGATGGTGAGGTCGGTGCGTTGCCAGAGGGAAGGGTGGCCCCACTGATGAGTAAAGCTCTGAGAAATGTAGCATCTATCAAGTCTAGCTTTCCTCAGGTCCTCGCCTGCTTGGAGATTTGACCAAGAAAAGCCATTCGGGTCTTTGAATTCGACCAAGTGTAGTTTAGTTTTGTCCCACGTTTCTTTCTCGCGACAATCGATGACCCTACCCTTGCCCATCCATCTGTCCATAGGGTCCTCAACCATGTTGAAGTCACCACAAATGAGCACGTTGTGGGGGAGCGAGTCCAAGGAGGCCCAAGTGTTAAGTCTCTCTAACTCCCCGTTAGGGGCATACAGAGAAACTAAGGTAAAACAAAAGGGAGCACCGAAAGAGACAGCAATCCATCGATGGCATTCATCTTCAGTGGAGTTCTCAAGCTTTTCAAGCCAGCGTTGATTAATACCGATTACCGTTCCACCGGACCCCCGCTAATGCGCTGTTGAAATCCAAACATGGGTCGAGGAGACATGTCTAAGCCGTTTCTGGAGGTCTTCTCCGTCAATTTTAAGCTCTTGGATACATATAAAATCTGGGTTTAGGCTAATGTCGCGAAGCCATTGACCAATGATGGTCGCTCTTGAGGGGTCGGTTAGCCCTCTAGCATTTAACGAGATGATGATCATTGTCGTAGTAATCCCTCTTTGCGGGAGGGAGCTTTGTCCTTTCTTTTCTTGGGTTCATCTTTCTTTTTCGCTCGGATCGGATCCCGAGTTAGCAATAGGTTCTTGTGGGGGCTTTTCCACGGTAACTCCATAGGTTGTTTTCCTTTGCGGGATGCCTCCTGCTGGGAAGAACAGGCCACGGTATTCAGCTCCGTTTCCGGAATAGTCGATCCGATGATGGAGCTTTCACTATCCATGTTATCTTCGTTGCTAGTAGTAAAGCCGTCTTCTTTGCTTGTAGTGTAACCCTCCTGCAAGGTTTTTTTACTGTCAGGGATCTCTAGGCCTTTGACGTCGGTGTCCACCTCAAGTTGGTTCCCACCTGGGTAGTCAAACTCATTGATTTCCTTTTCCAGATTGCAATACAAGTTGCTGGAGGGGGTAACTGACTTGTTGTTTCGCTCAGAGGTAGCCCTAGGGCTTCTTTTCCTTCTTCTTCTGACTTCGATGAACCCCTCTGCATCAGCTTCTGGATTAAGGGGACCCTTAAATTCCTCTACTTTCGTCGAGTGATTCAATGTTCTGATGCTGTCTTGAGCATTTTTAGGGGCTTCTTGATTTCGCTTGCTTTTCCGTCTCAAAGGGCAATCTTTGATCCTGTGACCTTGTTGGCCACAACGAAAGCACGCGTTGGGAAGGTTTTTGTAACTGATGTCTTGCTCCCAAACATCCCCTTCGCCCAAGTCCAGTTTGATCTTGGATGGAAGTGGCATACTGAGGTCAGCCTCGACACAGATTTGAGGGTGCCAACGAGCGTTGAACGAGTGTCTTGCACCTTCATAAATGAGACCACCAATGTCCTCGCGTGAGGCCAACGGCTTGCCGATAGGAGAAACGATGTCCCACACGAAGTTGTACAAGAAGTATGGCAGGTTAGGGAGCTCAACCCAGAGAGGGTACCGAAGCGATTTTGATTTGTCGGGAGTAAAATCAGGGGACCATCTGAAAAGGCACAGGGTCGCCCGGCCCAGTTGCCAAGTTCCGACACTAAGGGCTCGAAATGCCATATCTTCATTTTCAAAGACTAGCAGCAAGTGGCTTGCCGGTAAGAACTGGCACTTACAAACAACTAGCCCGCGAGGGAACCACTCGTTGCGAAGCCAGTGTCGCACAGTTTCGAGCGGGGGCTTAGGGCCGAACATTTGGCCGACGAGGCAAACTTTCTTGAGCTCCTCCTGAGTTGACAAAATTGCAGATCTATTGAGGGAGACCAAGGGGGGTTCAGCACTCTCGAAGGCCCCTAGGGCGGCACAAGAGCCCCCCTCCAACAAAGAGGCCAGGTTATCAGTCTCCCCAGGAAGAGGGGCCAGGTTACTTCTCACAAGAGAGGGGGTCGACAAATCCATGACCTGATTTGTTTTCTTTGAAGTGCGAAATCAAAAGAGCATTAAAAAGAGATCGATAAAAGGAGTCGCTTGCCAAACCATTGGATGCCTTGAGTGGGCAAAATTTAGACTACTTAAAATTTTTTTTTAAGAAAGGCTGGAATCTTCATGACGAACCATCGATCACCACGCAATTTAATGACTATGGCTGCCTCGAGACAAGAGTCCCCATCGATCGCAATGGAGCACTCCACTCAATCGACCGTTGACAAAAATCAACGATGGACAGAAAGTCCACGATTGATGAGGAGACTTCACGACACGAACGCTAGACACGAACCATGATCGATAGCAGCCACATCAGCACGATGGATAAGCATTGTCAATCGTCCCACACAAAACGCGACGGACAGAAGTCCCCGTCGATCGCGATGGAGCCCTCCAGTCAATCGATCGTTGACTAAAGTCCACGATGGACACAGAGTCCACGACTGATGAGGAGAACTGACGATGGTCAGACCAGCGGGCGCGATGGACACACCAGTGCACGACGGACAGTATCGGAGTAGACCATCATCTTCATTGCCGGGAAGCAGAGACAACAGCACACAGGAGCTATGAGTAATGGCGAAGGACCGAGATCTAGGAGCTATGAGCGATGGCGAAGAACCGAGATAGCAGCCACATCAGCACGATGGATAGGCATAGTCAATCGTCCCACACAAAACGCGACGGACAGAAGTCCCCGTCGATCGCGATGGAGCCCTCCAGTCAATCGATCGTTGACTAAAATCCACGATGGACACAGAGTCCACGACTGATGAGGGGAACTGACGATGGTCAGACCAGCGGGCGCGACGGACACACTAGTGCACGACGGACAGTATCGGAGTAGACCATCATCTTCATTGCCGGGAAGCAGCGACAACAGCACACAGGAGCTATGAGCGATGGCCCTCACTGTGGAGCGTGTTCGTTGGCGAAAGTTTTTTGGGGATTATGCTTTTTTAACTTGTATTTTTCCTAGGATTAAAAGTGAAAGCATTAAATGTTCCTTTCTAATGCTAAGATATGGTGGAAGATTGTAGTTTATGACTACCACTGATCATATTGACCATTTACTAGATTTCATGGCAAATGGATTAACCCCTTCTAATGCAACTCATAGCTTTAGATTCTATGGTTCTTGCGAAAAATATGGCCATGTAGAATCAATATGCTGAAAAGTTGCACTATCTATTGGAATTATGATTATTCCATTTGTACTTTTATGATTATGTCCTCATGTCAAAAGCTTTGGTAGTTCGGGGCTTTGAAACATATGTCTAATTCGTGGAGCCCATGGAAAATGCATCAATACATTTTTTGGGATTTAACCTTCCTTGTCCTGATATCGAGGAGATTGATATTTTGGACATATCAAAGAGTATGCATATTCACCTCTACATAAAATTCAATCATTAGGACATGCATGTATACATTAATAATTTATACCAAGATTGTTGATTATCTTGTTCATTTCATCATAAGCTAGGAGGAATATTTGGACTTGGTAAAACCTTTTCACGTAATAACTTGTAAGTTCATGAAAAAAGTCATACTCATAAAAATAAATAAACAAGTAAATAAATAAATAAATAAATATATATATATATATATATATATATATATATATATATATATATATATATATATATATATATATATATATATATATATATATATATATATATATATGCATATGTGTATGTATATGTGTATGCTTATGTGTATGTGTATGTGTATGTGTATGTGTACATGGATGTGCATGTGTATAATATGAGTATTTGTATGTGTATGTGTACATGTATATATGTGTGTATATGTTATGTATGTGTGTATATGTATGTATGTATACGTAAGCATATGTGTATGCATATTTGTATGTATGTTTATGTGTGTATGGATGTGTATGTATGTATGTATATGTATGTATGTGTGTATGTGTATTTGTATATTTTCATTTCATTTCTAATTTTCTTTTTGTTTATTGTGGTATGCAGACTTTCACATAGATATCTAGACCACAAAATCCTTTGGCTATCTCCCATTTTATACTCAACCAATAACCTGCCTTGCTAACTAAGACTTACATATTTATTTACAAATACTATGTAACAATTAGCTATGGATTTATTAGGTCATTTGGAAAATAGGAGAAGCAAAATTATGTGAAATATTATGAAAGATGGATAAATATTTTTGAAGGATGGGTGGATATAAAGTTTCCATTCAATGTAGGTTTTTGTTCTTACCTTAGCTATTATCAATTTAAAGTCATAGCAACTAAGTTGAGAACAAGAACCATTCAATGAATGAAAGTTTTTGTTTGCAGCTTACTGATCCTTAGGTGTGAACAAAAACTTTCATTCATTGCATGGTTCTTGTTCTCACTTTAGCTCTTATCATTTTAACGTGATAATAGCTAAGGTAAGAAAAGGAACCTACATTAGATGGATGCTTTCTTTCCACAGATCCTTTAAAATTGTTTTTCTATCCTTCTAAATCTTCCAAATAAATTTTCTTTTTCTATTTTTCAAACGACTTAATACCTACCTCGTTAATTGACAATTAATATTGATATGCAAAGTTCATAAATGCTTTTGTAGTGCAGGTATTAGGTCGACTAGACTAGGAGAAGCAGATGTGACCGGAAGATTCTAAAATCTGGTCTGATAATTCCAAAGCCTAGGTGGATAGAATATCTTCATTTGATACGGGTATGTATAAATTGGCCTTACTTTCATAACATGTGTATGCATGCATATGTGTGTGTATACATTCATATATATGTGTATGTCTATGTATGTATGTATTCATATGTGTATATGTATGTATGTATATATATATATATATATATATATATATATATATATATATATATATATATATATATATATATATATATATATATATATATATATATATATATATATATATATATATATATATATATATATACATACATAGAGAATTAAAAATAATACATTAATAGTGCCAAAAAAGATACATTAATCCATCCAATATGATTTTGAGGATTGAGAGTAAGTAAGCTTCCACTTAGTCATGTCAAGTGACTTCCTTCACTACATGCTTTTGACATTCCTCTCGAAGATATTTCTCATTTTTAGAAATATCAAAGCTCTCACTCTCATTCTGATACCAATCCTCAATAAAATCTGCCATGCCATCATCTTCATCATTGTTCCATAAATCTTATACTTTATGTTGTTTTGAATATAGGTCTTTGAACCTTGCATATTCCAGAGGACCACTTTTTGATAGCCTCCTCATAGAAGCTTCTGATAAACGAGGTCTTATTGGTAACTATGAATGGTGAGGTGGAATATCATCAACATCATATGTTTAAATCTACACACATGAATAAAAATCATTAGTAATCCATAAATGAATGAAAAGTAAACTTTAAACATAAACTTCAATATGTAAGTTATTTTTAAAAGAGTTCTGAATTGGAGTTTTTCAATGCAACACAACATAGGTGGATAGAAAGTTTAATTTTCTCTAGTAGCTAAAAGGTGCTTTTGGAGGTGTACATCATCCATAATTCACTAATAAGTCATCACCAACATGTAATGAAGTAATAGCATTGACAATTATGTATCTTGCTACATCTCTACTCATGTATGGTGATTCATGACTATTTTCATGCTCCGCAAATGTGCAGTTAGTCCTTAAACTATTATGTAACCCTCGACTACTATTTATTACACCTCTTATATTTCCATGCATGTAAGGTAGCATATTGCATAATGACTCATGCTTTGAACATAACATGCAAGTTGATGCCAATTTCTCCATCCATGTATAGGACCACAAAATGACATAAGAGTGACTTAAGAGTCTGGAGGCACATATAAGTCCTGTATAATAAAGAGACCATGAACAACACTAGTAATAGTGCATGGAGCAAACATATAGCGATTAACCTAAAAGTTAAGAAACCTCTCCATCTAAAGGAAGTGGTCCTCGATTCCATCCTCCATATCTTCTTCTATCATATGTTTGCGTTAGAGGAGGCAACGGATAATCTCTGGCCGTTTTAGTCTCTAAACAAAGAGGTAGAGCATTTCTAGAAACCTCTACTTGTAATTGGTGAACAGCAAGTCCATGATGTGTATGAGTTATATTAGCATTTTGAGTATGGCAATTATTATCATCATCATCATCGAGAAAATATCCCTATATATCAACAATAATTTCATTTTGTATATGGTTTTAAATAAAATTATGAAATTAATTCATAGAAAGAATACTTACCCAAGCATTATCACATTGACCAAGTGGTGGTGCACGCTCAAAAGTGCCATACGGTGCCTCATGTTCAATACATTCCAATCATGGTCTTTGATATGTGCCAGACCAAAACTTACACCAACATATAATATGCTCTTGATAGTAAAAAACATCATAATTCCTATCCGAAGACGCATGTGAAGTTGTTGCATGGATAGGAGGTGGTGCACTGCCCTTTGATTGATTAGAATCTGATTATAAGAATAAGAAAAGATATATCAATTATGTATCTATCAAATATATACTTACTTATCCATATTCATAGATACATACATACACACAGACTATAACAAATCGATGGTATACTGAGGTTTTTACCGAGGAAAAGGAACACGGATTTATTTTCTGCGACGCCGGTGTAAAGGTCGGTATGCGCATCAGTACCAAAGCATCGGTATATGCGTTGGTATAAGTGTCAGTATAAGCGTCGGTATATGTTTCGGTATAAGCGTCGGTTTATGCGTCGGTATATGTGTCACCCATACCGAGGCCTCTGCTAGGTGTACCGTCATGCATACCGTCGCCGGCTGGGTGTACCGATGCTTATTCCAAGGACATTATTGGGAGTACCGTCGCGTATACCGACAACCATACCTGCAAAAAAAATTTTAGGCAGAGTGTTATCTTTTGCTACAGCAACATTACCATGATGTTGCTTAACAAAAGACAATACACTTTGCCAAAAAAAGCCGAGTACATGTGATGTATACTCTAATGTCAACCAAAATATGATTTCATGAAACAGAGTATTATTGGACACAAAAGAGATAATCAGAATGAACCATGAACCATGTACAAAAGAAGTTATATATTCAATAATGAAGCATGTACAAGACTGTGGCAAACCACTGTCATATATAACGCTTTTACAAAATGTGGCAAAGCAATGCACTGCCATATGAAAATCAAATACAAAATTTTGGTGTTCCACTGCCATACACATGCAAAGAACGTTTCATATCAACAGTCCTGCAACAAAGAACATTAATGGAATGCGATAAATTCACATGAAAATTACAAACAACAAGTAAAAACCAAGTTTATAAATTAATTACCTCATCGCAAATGCTCCCATGAAACGACCGCATAGCGTCCTTCCAAGTCCTCCAATAGTGTAATCAACCCACGATGATATCCGTAAGACTCCTCCGTTTGTGTTGGATGACGACCCCATTTCCAGCTCCTAAAACAAATATACAAAAGATTAGAGGAACATACATGCGAAATTTAACACAAATAAATTCAATAAATGAAATGGTACTTACAAACTCATGACGCATCGTGTCATATCGGCCGCTGCCCAAATGTGATGGTCCAACCGTATCTAAACATGTGGCTGCGGCATCTCGCTGCTGGCGATATCGGTCAGGAGTCTGCTCCTACTCATCACGAATCAGGTCCCACTCCTCAGCATCTAACCATAGAGGCTCTGCTAAGCCTGCTCTGAAAGCATCACAAGCCTCGGATCCTCGATGGGACATAACCTCACGTGCGCTGTGCAGAATCCACTATGAACTGATAAGAGATTGTCCATCGACTAGTCGGAACTCTTCATAAATCCTTTGTGTGATATAATTCTTCCGATCTTTATCCTTTTTACTCCATTTCAGCGTGATAGAGTGTCCAAACTGGATGGAGCAAAGTTGTCGTATGCGTGCATGCATTGCTTTGCCAGTGGCATCCATCACTAGAGCTCCATCTCAGATACTATACACCTTGGAGTCATCATGGTCATGAGCACCCCAAGGTGTACGTGGTGTTCCATGTGTAGTGTGTGGCGTACCTACATCTGAGGTACTCGTCCTAGGAGTAGAAGCGAGCGACACAACGTCCGTCGCACTGCCTCCACAACAGCCGCCTCCTTCGCCTCTAGACCTACCTGTAGATCTGCTCCTAGAACCTCCTGCTCTAGAGCGTGACCTCGATCTACGAGATGGGCCAGAACCTGTATCACGCTGAGGTGTCGAACGCACATGTCTACTAGTAGACCTAGTAGGAGATGGCTGAAAAGATGGTCATGGTGGAGTCACAAAGCTAGGAGACATACCTCCTACGGGAGTAGCACCACCCGTAGGAGTGACACCGACAGGAGTGACACCGACGGGAGTGAGGCCAGCGGGATTGAGGCCGACAAGAGTAAGGCCGCCAGGAGTGAGACCGGGAGGAGTGGTACCAAGAGTAATCCAATACTATGATGCAGCAGCCATATACTCGGGAGGATCCTGAGAGATGAACTCCAAAAACTCCTCCTCTGTCATGGAATGTGGAGTGATTGGAGGACGGTCTCCCATCGTGCTCTGTAATAAAAGAACTCAAATAATTAGCATGCGATAATAAAATTAATATAAATAATAAATTTAAAAAAAACAAAAATTAGTATGTACAAGTGTTTTATTCAAAAGTCCTCTAGTCTAGCATCCTCTTGAAGATCCGATGCACCGAGAATATCTATCTCTATATTGATGGCTTCTAAATGGCTTGCTATGCTGGTTTCTTCTTGATCATCGTCTATTGCATCGTCTTCTCGAAGAATGACCTCTTCTTCTCGAACAATGATCTCTTCCTCCTCGACTATCAAATGAATCTCTGAGTGCACTAGAGATGGACTCTCTTCTACATCTATGTTCTCAAAAATTTGTCTACTACGTGGAGCAACTTGTAAAACAAATAGCCACTCTGGTTCTTTTGAATCTGATATAAAAACAACTTGCTCATAGTGTTCAGGAAGTACAAATGTATCCCTTTCATCTATCCATAATCTTGTGGAGTCGAGTTGAAGCAAGCCGCTTTTATCTCGTCTCACTGTTGCGTTTCTTCCAGAGGTGACTACTTTGAATCATTTCACATCAAAAACAAAGTAATCAAACTTTCTGAAAGATAGTTTCAAGATGTCTTGAATCACACCACAATAATCTAGCTCACCTTCTAGAGCGTTATCATCTCTTGCACTCGCTCTACTTTTTTGAAAAAAATTCACCATCACTCCACTATCAAAAGTAGACCTATTTTGATCGATTCGTGCGATTCGAAGGTGTCGTCCGTGAGACCATAGTGCACCGTATTTAATATACTCCCATCCACATCCTTTTGCGAGTTCTTCTTCTTCTTCAGAGATATCTTCAACCGCTGCCTTTGCTTGTGAAACCGTTGTATCTAGCCATCTGCTTGTTGGAAAAGGTGGAAGAGGTCAAAGACTTTCTAGAAGAGGCAAAAATCTAGTGGAATGATTTCTTCGCAACTGAGCTCTTTGCTTTGCATTAGTTTCCTTGGCAAGCTCATACCTTTCTAACCACTTCTACATAGGCTTAGAGTTTACTATGCAAAACATCTGTATTAAGACCTAAAATATGTATATTTTTGTATGCATATGTATCTACATGTATGTATGTATTATATGTATATGTGTATGTGTGTATATATGTTATATAGGTGTTAAAACCATAAAACCCTAATCTTAAAGATTTAGACCTAAAATATCTATATTTTTGTATGCATGTGTATTTACATGTATGTATGTATTATATGTATATGTGTGTTTGTGTATATATATTATGTAGGTATTAAAACCCTAAAACCCTAATCAGAAAGACTTAGACTTAAATCTGAAATACTAAAACCTAAATACTCAAACACCTATAAAAATCTAAACTCCTAATCCTAAAACCCTAATCATATTTTAGATATATGTTTATTTATATATTCAGATTTTCTTCTTATTTTTCTTTATATTTTTTCTTAATATAAATATAATTGAGTAATATGTATGCCTAAACCCTAAAACCCTAATCTTAAAGATCTAGACCTAAAATATGTATATTTTTGTATGCATGTGTATATACATGTATATATGTATTATATGTGTATGTGTATGAGTGTATATATGTTATGTAGGTGTTAAAAACCCTAAAACCTAAATCTTAAAGATTTAAACCTAAAATATATATATACACAGAAAGACTTAGACTTAAATCTTAAATACTAAAACCTAAATACTTAAACACCTATAAAAATCTAAACCCCTAATCTTAAAACCCTAATCATATTTTATATATACATTTATTT